>CM023835.1:2296114-2333693 GCA_013266295.2 Branchiostoma floridae x Branchiostoma japonicum | reverse complement strand
CCAACTGTGCGGACGTAAGCTTTTTTTTTGGCAAGCCAGGAAGCTTCGAAGGTGAAGGTCTTGACAGTTTAAATTCTGGGCACCAATTTTTCCTTCCCAAAATTTTCCCATCAAGCAACGGTCTCTGCTACCAGGGGTCACAGACGCTTCCCAAAGGAGCCCTGACGTCTAGAGCAGACGACGGCATTCCTCACAAGACGGAGAAAACTGTCGGCTTTGGTTCTGTAATCCATGTTCCATCTGTTTTCGCTAAGCTAGGGGCCGCGGGGTCCCACTTTGACGCAAAGTTAAGAGGGAAAGGCCGTGACAACGAACTTCATGCGTGCCTTGAAAAGGTTACGAGTATGGGACAAATTAACCCTAAGAAAAATAAATCCACATTTTGCTGGCGTCGTCCCCTGATGTTTGAAGAAAAACACACAGAAATATTGGATGGTACCAATGGCGGAGAGACGGTACCCGATTTCATAAACTGTCTGCATGCGAAGAGGATTATGGGTAATGACGGATGCTGGGTAATAATCCCTTCCGGATGACACTATCCTTTTACGAAATGTTATTCAAGGTCGAAGATAGTTACACAAAGATGGGAGAGAGGACGAACTCAACAACCCTGTCTGGCGCCATGAAAATATCATCAAACTTTTGATTTGTCTGTGACTCTGTCTAACACGACTATTTTGACCTTGTAAAAGAAAATAAAGCTTAAACTTTTACATGTCCTTACATTACCTTTACATGTTGCTCAATATGGGTTGGATTAACGGTGGGCTTCCAGTTTTACAATGACGTGACTCTTGTAGTAGACCACCTTGACCTTGGCCTAGCAAGGTCACCCGTGGCTATTTCTGGGATGCGTTAAAAGCTATGGAGTTTGAGTTACGGAAAATCTAATACTTGTAGCATGGGGCTTGACTTTGTTTACCTTCGCCAGAAGGTTATGTTTTAGGTGGCGTTTGTATGTGTGCATGTGGTTTAGCACGATAACTCAAGAAGCTATGGATGGATTGTCATGAAACGTGGTAGATTTTGGGCTCCCTACCGGCTTGTATGGTATTGCAGCGAAACTCAATTCCAGTTTTTGATATCTCGTGATCTGGATATGCTAGGATCACGAATTTTGGATGTTAGATAGCTTTTGTGCTCGGGGAGAAATGACATAGTTCTGGAACTGCAGCGGTATGTTTCTTTAAAAATCTTTGAGGGAGGATAACTGAATCGGTTGACGGATCGTCATGATTTTTGGTATATAGGTAGCTTAAGTGATGGTTGTGATAGGACTGAAAAACAATTTGCAACAACAAACACATTTTCTAACGTCTAGGTAGCCAGGGGAGATGACTGTAGATCAAAGAGTCTAGCTGGTGAAACACAAAGTCACATGGGATTTGGAGAGATATAATGCAGACTACATGGTAGGAACTGACGGTAGATGCGAGGATCACTGACTGTATCCGGGCATGTCATGTGGAAAAGTGTACCAAGTCACAGTGGTACCAAGTAGTAGTAGTAGAACTTAGAAGGTCCATATCTTACCTTGATAAATGTGGGCCTAAAACAAGCCACTTATTTCGAGCACCGCCTATTCGTGCTCATTTTGCGGTGAATGTTCGAATGGCTTGTGGCACAATAACCTGCTGACAGGAGAAATGTGTAGCGAACTTACTCATTTGGTAGTGCTCAAGATAATAATTAACTCCACAAATATGTCCTAGAGCTGTTCTCAACATATATCCCAAGCATTTGTGGATGAAACTTTCCGAAATAGAACTGACAATGACAAATGGGCAAGTTTAATGAAACAAGACTGTGAGGCATCTGGTTTTTGTTGTGACTCTGTAAGCATTTAAGTGACCGAGACGTTAGCTACATAATGTTACATTTTCGATTAACGTTTATCAGGTGTGGAACAAAACCAAACGCTACTGGATTTCAATTTTTCAATTTTTCAAAAGTAAGAAACGTGAAATACGAATTCTTCTACAATAGGGTGCAAATTTCTCTTTTGAAGTAATTAAGTTCTCTTATTAGCTATCATTGACAATTACAACATCTTCTGCAAATAATCTATTTGCGATCATATAATATATTGAATTAAGTTGTTTGTTTTTTTTACTCGCGTACGTACGTTCGCAGCTATAACTCACGAATAATTGTGTAATGCAAAATGTATTTTCTGGTCATTGACAGGAGTAAAAATGAGCAAAGAAGAAGCCCTTAGAATTGTCAGACATGGGACAATGTCAGTATATAACTTTCCTAGATGAGTCGATATATGTGCTTCAAACTTCTGGCCGCTAGATGGGGTGACTGCACAGCATCGTGACAGACGCACGCCTCGTGCAAAGCGCCGCCATGCGGTTCTAGTTGTTCTCGGCACCTAGTTAGCTCTATGCTATCCGCGAACACTGTTGAAACACACTGTCCGTAACACGAAGGGTAAAAGCGTTTCAGACTCTTCGGAAGCATGGTGACTTTGTATATAATATCTATTGATATAACTTTTAACACATGAAATACTTAACGCGTAAAACACTGATCCAAACTCTACGTCTGCTTGGAGATTGGCTACGTGTATCAACAGATAATTTCTGTAAAACGAGGGGGGACAGACGATTGTTTTAAAGGTATCCAAAGTGATTTCAGGCAGTAACAGTGGATTTTCAAAGTTAATTTTCTGGTCATTTTTTTTTGTTGAATGAATCAATCCAATCCCATAGCATACTGATATCTGTGAGGTAACAATGCGATGTCGCTGACGGAAAACTGTTGCTTGTTTCGTATCGTAGCCTAGTTCTAGCTATTTACTGGTGGTACCAAAACATAAAGGGACTCCTCACTGAGCTTGTTTTGGGGCTATTTCAAACGCTTAGAATATGAAATGCTGACAAAAATGTGCTAAGAAATGGCAATAAATGTCAACATCAGACAGATTTCCTCATCCACAATTTGTTTATTTTACCACCCTGAAATTGCATTGGATGCCTTTAAGAGGCATTTTCAGAGGTCTTAGCAATTACCAATCCTAAGACTATTAAACCATTCATTTATCGTCGCCACCTCTATATTACCATGCATAGCATGGGGCTATCCTGACAAGACTAACAAGGCGCTGTTAATCCCCAACAAATTGTACAGCTTTACATTAATCTCTACCTTTCCTGCTCTTTGATAGTTTACGTGATCAGTTTTCTTTACGAGAGGCGTCCTGATAATATGCAAGGCCGTCCGATTGACCTTCAGCACGCAAATACGACTTAGAATTAGGATATATGAAAGAAATCGAAGACGCGGCAGCTGTGAGCCATTGATTAGCCACTGATTTGGTGTGCTATATAGAGATTTATGGACCATAAATCTCTATATAGCACACCAAATCAGTGGCTAATCAGGCGACACTTTAAATCCGGAACAACACTTTAAATCCGGACAACTTTGATTATTAAGACATAATCATAAGTGTGAGAAGGAAACTTAATATTCTAGATTATCACATACTACATGATAACAATTACGTCTACTAGGTAACATTGGTAGGTCCCGGTGGACTAGGTCAGTTCTGCAGAATTCTGCATCGGAGCGCAATTTAAAGTGTTGTTCCGGATTTAAAGTGTTGTTCCGGATTTAAAGTGTCGCCTGTTTGGTGCATTTTTAGTCAGTAACCCTGTCAAGCCTTCAGTGGTTATTGCTAAGCAAAGCATGTTATAGACGAAACCGCACAAACGTTTGCAAGGAATTGCCAGGAGGTCTCCACGCATGTTTCCACGCTATGTACTCGCATGGAGGGGAGAGAATTTGTAACTACTGTATGTCAAAAGCGATGGAAGACGAAATACATTTTTTAAATTAAATCTACAATTGCCCCTTTAACGATCAGGAAAGAAGGGCTATGCCAGTATTAAAAGCCCCTGTCAGATTCACTAATTTGACCTCCCGAACACTGCCGAACGCCCTGCAACCATGGGTTGGAGTAGGTCGGCGCGAAGTCGGCTGGTGTTCGGCGAATTCGGCTACTATTTGGTTGCGCCAGCCGATCGCGACTGTTTCAAAAAGTTTTAAGCATTCGGGGGTTGGTCGGGAGGTTCGACCATGGTTGGCTGGTATTCAGCTGTAAATCAACAGTACACCAGCCAACCATTCGGGAGTAAGTCAGCAGTGTTCGGGCATGTTCAGGGGTCAAATTTTCCTCAAATCTAACTCAAATTCGTTTCCTATAGAAGGATAAGCGTGGCTTGATAGCAGACCCGACCATTTTTCCTAGCTTCCCATGTCCTCTGCTTTACCTCCTCGTCTTGGCGTAAGTACAACAAACCATCCCCATCATTCAACTCAAATGAAAATTAATCTGATCCAATCAAATTATCGAGGGTCGTCATCGGGTCCAAAAAGTGACGTCTGTGTCCTATCTGTGACGTAATTTGATTAGCTTCGCTCCGATTGGTCCGTCCCAACAACGCGACAGCTTGGAAACCTAATTACCAAAAATCATTCGTCCCTTACAATCAAATAAAGGAAAAGACATTTCGTCCCTTCTAATCAGTGCAGCAGGTTATTGGATAGAGTTTGCCTCAATGAGCGACCAGTCATTGTATAAGGCTATTCCAGGCGTCACCTTACAGGGGCATACCCGGTTATTCTTACGACAATGCTATCCATCTAAGTCATGGAAAGGTCCTAAGGTGAACAAGGAGAGGGTTTCCTTCCATTAAAGTACGCGCAGCGTGTCAATGGACGGGCATACCCCCGTGTGGGAGTAATAGAGATTACTTCTAGCATTATACTTTTAAAAGCCCCTGTCACGCATTCAGAACCTTCCCCCGAACACCAGCCAAGCAAGGTTGGTTGAAGTTTGGGAGTAGTCTGGCCAGATTTAGACCACGCTTACCTTTCGATATGAATCGTTTTTGAGTTAAATTTGAGTCAAATTTGACTGGCAACCACGCCACGACCTACTCCCGAACACTGCCAGCCAACCACCAGCCAACCATGCATGGCCGAACCTCCCGTCCACACCCGAATGTTTTAAACATTTTGAAACATTTGGCCGGCGCAGCCGACCTTGCCGAATACCAGCTAACCACAGCCGACCTTGCTCCCGACCTACTCCTAACCATGGTTGGGGGAAGTTCGGCAGTGTTCGGGAGGCCATATTCGGCTATGTGTGACAGGGGATTTACTTACAATCCATCAGAGAAAAAAATTGTGTACCCAAGTTTTCTAGCCAATCTCTAGCCCTTCTTCGTGATCAAGAATCTAATTTTCTTGCAGATCAAGGGTTATATTTCTGTATGGACTTATTGATTAAATTTTACAATAACAGATGACTGTAATGACATGAGAGCAAGATAGTCTACAGTCATCTTCAGACAATAAAGGATTGTCTACGTCTGGAGAGGCACGTACGCCTCAGTAAGTAATTACATGAGCAAGGTGTGTCAGGCTGAAATAAAGTTCTAAACGGGAACTTTGCGGCTCCAGATGTCTTACTGAGGGACGACTGCGTACGTGTGCGAGATGTCGGTTAGCTTGAGGAATAAATCCTGAGGGATGAATCCCCACGACTTTATACTAATTACATGAGCAAGGTTATCAAGATTTGACTTTACTAAGTATTAGCTACATGTATATTATGAGACCCATTGAAGACAGTCGTTGGTGTCATATGCTGTAGGAGGGTACTCTGCAAGCAGAGGTTTGGGCTTCGGCTTATTTTTGACGTGTTTTCAGGCGTTTTTATTGGGATTTATTTTTTGTACTGGTATCTTTTTTATGCCAGCCAAACTTCGGGTAACAAATGGATTCTGTCCTGCCAATTTGATACTACCTTGCAGCCACCGAAAGATCTGCTTGGAGATTAGCAGTAGGGGACTAAACGACTAACAACGTGGTCATTTTCGTCGGAGGCCGTAGTACGATTTTGATGTCGTTGAATTTTCGAGCAGACTGTGACAGAACCAACTGGCGACAAGGAGCTTAGAAGGCCTTTTCCGTAACACGACAGTCGAATATTTAGCCTCTGTACACTTGAAGAAGCCACACAGGCGAAACTGGTCGTGTGACAGGCTGAATAAAAGTTCTAAACGGGAACTATGCGGCTCCAGATGTCTTACTGAGGGACGACTGCGTAAGTGTGCGAGATGTCGGTTAGCTGAGGAATGAATCCCCTCGAATTTATACTATATAAGACAGTCGAATTTTGTACGACATACATGTATGCACGACTATCTCAAGAACGCCCTTAGTTTGCGATCGTACGACGATCGTACGACGAATTTGACCAAGCCCTCAGCGAGCAAGTGATGTGGCTGACCTGGCCGAACAGCAGCCGACCTTGCTCCCGACCTACTCCTAACCATGGTTGGGGGGAGTTCGGCAGTGTTCGGTAGGCCACATTCGGCTATGTGTGACAAGGGTTTATAGGTGTATAGTAGGTGTATGTACAGTTTTGTGGTGTTACCCAACTATCATTTTGTGTACAATAAACATGTTTAGTATATATTAAGTGTGGACTAATCCCCCAAGCTATTCCACCTATAAACGTTTTGTATTTTGGGACGGAGTTGCACTGGAATAACCCTTCCATCTGTTTATGAAACTTTTGTTCTACAAACTCCGCAAACTCTGAAAATAGCATCTGCCGCGTTTGTGCAACAAAACCCAGCCAGAATTAATTATTTCCTCTCACGAAACCCAGTGTTTAACATAAATAATACCCACGGTGTATTTGTCGTCATGTGTGGTTAGTTTATTTATGTAGAGTTGTTGACTGTTGATAGTATTGCTGTTTGGTGATATTGCCTGTATCCGAGAGTATGGTTTGGGTAATGAGTTAGTTCGCTTAAGCCCCTGTCACACATTCAGAACCTTCCCCCGACCACCAGCCGACCAAGGTTGGCTGATCGTCGGGATCAGTCTGGCCAGATTTAGACCACGCCTACCTTTCTCTACGAATTGAATCGAACTTGAGTCAAATTTGACTGCCAACCACGCCCCTAGCTACTCCCGAACACCAGCCAACCATCAGCTAACCATGGCCGAACCTCCAAGTGGACGTACCTATGTAACGTGGTTGCGTGGTTGGCAGTCATGATTTTGACTCAGATTTAACTCAAATTGGATTCGAATCGTACAGAAAGGTAGGCCGGCCTAAATCTGGCCAGACTGCTCCCGAACTTCAGCCAACCTTGGTTGGTTGGTGGTCGGGGGAAGGTTCTGAATGTGTGGGACGGACTTCACGTTCTCACACGTTTGTTTATGTTTACTTACAACTGACACTTAGTGAGTCGGTCACATGCTGACCAGAACTTTACAGTTTGTTGCAAAATGTCTCTACTCCTAAAATAGCCGGGTGAGTAAACAAAAGACTGCTGTTTTCAACATGTTCATCTGGGGATAACATTCTACCCAACACCGCCGAAATTCAAGGGCGTGTATCAAATCTAATGAAGGATAAGAATGAGGCTTTGCATTTGCGATAATCTGAACAGGTACATTTCCTAGGGGCGTCAAAAAGTAGCTACTGTTTGTCGAGACAAAAAATGTTGGCGTCTATATGCAGGACTCAAAAACATTGAAAATTAAAATTGAACTTAACCAGATAAATTTTACCTTCACCACTCAGACTTTAGGAAGTATGGATCACACTTAAACTGTCCAGAGACCATTGCCATTATTTCTTTTTTACTGCATATATGGAACAGTCAATGCAGCAAGTAAAAATCCACATATTCCTATATGTATACATAAACCCAGTACATGGACAAGTGCAGGTTAGGTGCAGGTAGACATCAGAAATGCCTGCACAGCTCCAATTTTACCTGTACTAACCTGCAGGTGGTATTTCGAGCTCTGATGTTTCACTTTGGTCCCTAATCTCACATCCACGCATCGCGTTCCGATTAGTAAAGCCCCTGCCACACATAGCCGAATATGGCCTCCCGAACACTAGCCGAACTCCCCCCAACCATGGTTAGGAGTAGGTCAGGAGCAAGGTCGGCTGTGGTTGGCTGGTGTTCGGCGAGGTCGGACTATTGTTCTGCTGCGCTAAAATTATTTCAAAACATTTAAAACATTCGGGTGTGGATGAGAGGTTCGGTCATAGTAGGCTGGTGGTTGGCTGGTGTTCGGGAGTAGGTCAGCAGGGTTCGGGGGTCAAATTTGACTCAAATATAACTCAAATTCGATTCGTATCAAAAGGTAGGCGTGGCCTGAATCTGGGCAGACTGCTCCCGAACATTCCAAAGCCATTGAACCTGGTCGGCTGGTGTTCGGGGGAAGGTTCTGAATGTGTGACAGGGGCTTTAAAGGAGAAGTAGGCCCTGATGAATGGTGTAGATTATGAGTACGAAATTGAAAAGTTTTCTGTACCACCCCGTGTAATATACTAGTTCAACGTTACTCAGGTGGAGAGACGATTACTTCATAAATCACGAGCACCACACGACACCAATGATCAGGGGTGTCTGGAACTAGCGTGAAATACGCTGTTGACGCACGGTACAATCTTCTGGGAAGTGTACGTGGGGAGGGGGGTGGTGGGCAATGACGTAACTTACTGTCGTTTCCTGCACAGCGCCGGTCGTTTATGACGTCATGTATAACACAAGGCACGTCGGCAGAACGTACTGCGCCTGCGCAAAACCCTGATTTTTTCCACATTTTTCGTTGGATGTTTGGTCAACGTTGTATCAAAATTTTGCCTGTTGCAGAAGATATCTTTTCCTCTACAACATCTGAAAACTACAGACAGGCTGTCAACCTTATATGCTCTAATACAACCTTATATGAGACGTTCTGCCAAAGTGCTATGCACAATACATTACGGGTTTCGCGCAGGTGCAGTACGTTCTGCCGGCGTGCTATGACGCAGTACTGTTACTCAAGTTTCAGTTTCAGTTTATCTATTTTACTCAGGTATATAACAACCTGTTTTTCAGGCAATGCTGGGTATAAAAAAAGGGACGAATAACAAACTATACAATTAGGATAAAACATGCGATACAGACACAGTTTCATTTATATTTTGACATGAAATTGTTGTAAAAGAATCTGACGAAAAACGAAGTTACCAAGGTATATTGTTAAAGTTAGTTAATATACCTCCCTTTCGGTGTATAGGGGCTGTGCCTATCTCTGTAGCCCATGGGCCACACAGGGCTACTACAGCAGGGGGCTAGTCCACTGGTAGTGGTGTGTGGTCAATTCCTATACTTTTTCTCTCAAGTGCTTTTTTCCCGAGCATAAAAGCTACCTACCACCATCCAAAATTCGTGTCCATAGCTTGTCAAGATCACGAGATATCGAAACCGCAAGTTCTGCTGCAGTGCCATAATAAACCGCCAGGGGGCCCAAAATCTACTTATTTCGAGGTCTCATAAAGACTTAACCATTACCAAATATCTATGCCTCCCCCCCCCCACACACACACGAACGCTACCGAAAACATAGCCTTCTTGCCGAATGTCAAAAAATTGTCCATTTGTCCATTTCACCGCATCGTACATCACAAGTCATCTCCTTCAACGAGTTCACCTTTAATGTTCAACTCGACCTAGAATTAAACTTCGGTGCGCGGTATTTGATGGAAAGGGAGGACAGCCCAGAGCGGGAGACAAATTCCCGATACCGCGGTAAGCCGAAGTTGATGAATGGGACAGTTACAATGGCGGCACTCCTGCAAAAACTCGCTAACAAGCGGGAAGTACAGAGCCATCCATCCTCGCAGATAGCTGTGCTTCGCGCATTATTACCATCATACATCATGGAATGTTTCATTACCTTTGCCTAGGTGAAGGTTATGTTTTTGGTAACGTTTGTATGTATGTAGTTTATATAGCACGATAACTCAGGAAGCTCAGGTTGGATTGTAATGAAATCTGGTAGGTGAGTATCAAAAAATGGTTAGATTTGGGACCCCCTGGCGACTTTTCTTGGTACAGCAGCAGACCGTCCGCCAAGAAAGTTATGTTTTTGGTAGCGTTTGTATGTATGTGGTTTAGCACGATAACTCAAGAAGCTATGGATGGAGCGTCATGAAACTTGGTAGGTGAGTAGGTCTTGACCTATCAAAGAAATGTTTAGATTTTGAACCCCCTGGTGGCTTTCCTTGGTACTGCAGAAGAACTTCCGGTTTTGATATCTCGTGTTCTGGACATGCTAGGGTCATGGTGTTCAAGCGTTAGATATCTCTAACCGGCAATTCATTGTTGTTGGCATATAGCAGGAAGTTAAAAACGAGAAATGTGATACCTTTTCTGAAACCTTTCTGGGACCTTTGACCTAACTTCCTGTCAGTGTCAAACACACTGATGTAACAAAACCTTCCTACACAGAGGTAACAAAACCTCCGTACACGAAGGTAATGAATAAATTCCAGACCCCATTCTGCTCTAAACATAGCGTTTATTACGTGATAAGAGGAGGCACCCGCGCGCTCAATTCAATTTGCGTAAATTAAGTTTATCTTATCTTCTCTTCCAGCCAAAATATCTTAGTCAGCCTTCACTGCCTCATAATACATCATTAAGGTTTCCAAGCTCATAGCATCTCTAAACGAACATTCAATTTGGACACATTTCTTGATTAACGTACAATAAATTGCGATTAACGCTATGATTTTTGACATTGTATAGACTCTGGCTTGTGTATCCCGTCCACAATTGACGGTGAGTAGGCTGGAATTGGCTGGTAATTTAATTCTCGAGAAGATATGATGACATTAGGAAAACTGCGCGTGAAGCTTTTATTTATTTAGCGGAGCCATTAGGAAGAAAGTCGTTTAAGGTATCAAGTCCCAATGGATCTTCCCATAACAAATGGCATCCAAACTTTGTTAGATAAGAAGTATAATTTATCTTTACTAATGTACTCTTCTTTGCACTAGAGAATGGGTTATTTGCTTCCACTGTTTTAAGCATATTGAATGCCAATTCTTGTTAATATCGAATAAAGCCCCTGTCACACGTAGCCGAATATGTCCTCCTGAACACTGCCGAACTCCCCCCAACCATGGTGGAGTAGGTCAGGAGCAAGGTCGGCTGTGGTTGGCTGGTGTTCGGCGAGGTTGACTACTGTTCGGTTGCGCCAGCCTAATGTTTCAAAATGTTGAAAACATTCGGGTGTGGACGGGGGGTTCGGCCATGGTTGACTGGTTGTTGGTTGGTGTTTGGAAGTAGGTCTTCAGTGGTCGGAGCGTCACACGGTCACACCTGAATGTTTCAAACATTTTGAAACATTCAGCTGGCGCAGCCGAACAGTAGCCGACTTCGCCGATCACCAGCTAACCACAGCCAACAGTTTCGGCAGTGTTCGGGAGGCCACATTCGGCTATGTGTGACAGGGGCTTTAAGTACTTACTTGCATTGACTCCATACTTTGTGAGTCAAATAGGATACTACAACGATGATCTATTATTTCTGAGGTAATTATTGGATTTACACTTCGCTTGAACAATATCCTTGGACCTTATCTGTAACAAACAGCCCCTAAACCTTCTCGACATCCAATGTACTTACTCAGCTGAACTAATTTCTGTCTCTTCAAGCGCAAAAAAAAACACCTTGGCGAAGGCGCAAGCAGTGCATTTTCGCTGATGCCAAGAGCCGCATGCTGTTATCATTTAAACCAGTACAAATCGTGCATAAAATAAAGCTCCTTGTGGAGTAATAAGGTACTTTTATTGTTACTTACTGCACTGGCAACAGACCAAGATTCTCTGCTTGATTGAATTTAGGATGAAGAAACATGATTGGATATGGTTTGTCATAGTCAAACTCCCAATGATAAACGTTCTTTGATTATTACTGTCGGCTATACACTCTGACATACAGGGGGATATCTATTAAGCAATTAAGTTGTTATCTTGGCATTTATTCAATTATATAAACGATCGTTCAGCAACTAAGTGTTTCGGCTAAAAATACCTTATCCTCGAATGATCTCTGATTGTTGATACACATCTTCAACTATCTTTGTTACTACAATTCAAAGCTATAACACATTTATTTTTGTGGTCTATCTATAATATAGGCTTAGTGTTAGCTCATGTTGCAATAGTGCTATCTGTTTGTTGTAAACGTTTGTTTTAGGCATCTGGCTTTTGGCTGCATTTGAGCCGAAAAACAAGAGACAGACACATAAACGTTATAGTCTGGTATCCAAACATTATAGCTGCCGAATCTTCTTCGTCCTCTCCGTAAATAGATTTGCGAAGAGCGGACGAAAGAGCTCGAGACTCGGTGTTGTATCCAGGACAGTGCTTTATCCAGAACTGTGCCTGGGGCAAATCTACGTTCTTGGATACGCGGGGACTATCCAGAACCAAGATATATATATATATATGTGGCAGTGCCCTTGGCATTGAAGTAGACTACGAATCAGACGGTATGTGACTGTTGCTCACTTCATTAGGCCTTGTGTAATTGCTCGTTCTTCCTTTCGGTTTCTCTAGTGCTCCTGCCAAGTTCATGCCATAAACCATGCTCACATATCAGGACACAGCTGACTGCACTGCTGAGGTCACGGTGTGTATTACCTCTCTTGTTAAAACTCCAGATTCAACAGCAAGCTACGTGACATGTAATCGATTTAGTATCCTAGCTAAGCGTTCGTTTCTTGATCTCTGTGTCAAGACCAATTTACACCATCGGAATACTAAGTAAATTATTCATGAAAGAGCCAAACTTCATAATGAAAATTTGATATATAAACTGTTCTCCAACTCAAAAAGAAATTAACTCACTGGAATTTTGACCGAATATCTCGATTTTCATCAGCTATCTGAAACACGTGATTTTTCCGCACGTGTGACGTCAGCACTGGGTCAAAGTTCGTCGGAAGTCGGTACCGCCCCCGTCCCGAGCCAAACTTCCTTTTCAGTGTGCCCTTTGTAAAATATGAGTTCATATAGCAGACCAATAAAACACACGAGACTTTAATTACCTTCGCCAGAAGGTTATGTTTTGGGTAGCGTTTGTATGTGTGTATGTGGTTTAGCACGATAACTCAATTAGCTTTGGATGGATTGTCATGAAACTTGGTAGGTGGGTAGATCTTGATGATACCTCGAAATGATTAAATTTTGGGCTCCCTGGCGGCTTGTATTGTCCGAAAATTACGGGATATGTATAACTTAGCCGAATACGCAGCGTGTACATATGCACGTATAAACATTCAGCTACTAATTGACAGTCAAGTTCGGTGGCTGATCTTTAATAATCCGCTCAGTGGTCTTGTCATATCATACATCTTCGTCGTGCCTGTTCATAAAGCAATTATGGATACGTGCCTGCACTGGTGATATCGAATAAAAGGTACGTACCTCTACAAGGTTAGAGCTCGGGAGCTATCCATGTGGCTCAAATGGCATCATCTATTCTCAGTACCTACTGGCATTTCCGTCCTCATTCTGATTTATTCGATTGTAGGAAATGCGGGTAGTTTGTCATGCTGGGTTATTCAAACCCCTGCCACACATAGCCGAATATGGCCTCCTGAACACTGCTGAACTTCACTCAACCATGGTTAGGAGTAGGTTGGGAGCAAGGTCAGCTGTGGTTGGTTGGTGCTCGGCGATGTCGGCTACTGATCGGCTGCGCCAGCCGAATGTTTCAAAAATGTTTAAAACATTCGGGTATGGACGAGAGGTTCGGCCGTGGTTGGCTGGTGTTCGGGAGCAGGTCAGCAGTGGTCGTGGCGTGTTCGGGGGTCAAATTTGACTCAAATTTAACACAAATACGATTCGGTTCGTATAGAAAGGTAGGCGTGGTCTAAATCTGGTCAGACTGCTCCCGAACTTTAGCAGCCAACTTTGGTTGGTTGGTTATTAATTTCCAAATGAACCATTTCAATACATAATCTCTTTGGTCGGTCCCGTCATAGTTGTTCTAGTTGTTCTGTCAACTGGTAAATAACATCTACCGCCCAAATGCACTGATGACTTAGAATTTATGGTCTGTCGTTTGTCGCTCTATTTGTAACCGTATTACCATAAATCCTTGCCTGTTGTCAGAGAGATCATGCTTAATGATACGTTCTAACATTAATTAATAGGTATAACATTCATCTCTGACAGAAAATCCATTATAACTTCAGTATGTTGTACATAAAATCACCAATAGTGGGGTCATGTGGCGGAATGGTTGGGTGTTTGACCCATAGGTTCTGGGTTCGAATCCTCTAACATGCCCCGATGTTGTGCCCTTGGGAAAGGCACTTTACACAACTTAGTCCCTAGCGTTATTAATTGATAGGTATAACATTAATCTCTGACAGAGAATCCAATATGATTTCTTTATGTTGTTCAGTCACCAATTCGTTCTGGTATGATTTGTATTGCTGACAACGTTAATGTTTATGATAATCTTAATATCTAGTGATGTAGTCGCTATTCATACATCTATATTGCATTGGTGGTAGTTATTACCATTATTCTTGCCATTATGATGCTGTCTTCGCTGTCAGTGATGTTTTATATTCCGTAGCGGCGTGCTTCTATTACGAGTTGAATTATTCATACATCATGGACGAGCCCTGCTCCCATGTGTCGAATGTTGACTACAGATATATAAACTCAAGCCCCTGTCGCACATTCAGAACCTTCCCCGGCCCCGATCACCAATCAACCAAGGTTGGCTGAAGTTCGGGAGCAGTCTGACCAGATTTAGGCCACCTCTACCTTTCGATACGAATCAAATCGAGTTTGAGTTAAATATGAGTCAAATTTGACCCCCGAGCACGCCGTAAACTGTGACACTGCTGACCTACTCCCTTACACCAGCCAACCATGGCCGAACCTCCCGTCCACACCCAAATGTTTCAAACATTTGGAAACATTCGGCCGGGCGCAGCCGAACAGTAGCCGACCTCGCAGAACACCAGCCAACCACAGCCAACCTTTCTCCCAACCTACTCCTAACCAAGGTTGGGTGGAGTTCGGCAGTGTTCGGGAGGACATATTCGTCTATGTTTGACAGGAACTTTATGCACGATCCCTCCTCCATGTGTCAAATGATAACTCCAGATATATAACTCAAGGAAAAGATCAAATGTACCGTAGTGATAAATATCCTTCACATTTGTTTTATCAGACCATTACGTCTGTGTTACAGCGACAAATGTTTCTTATCGTCGCCTATCTTAACATGTGATTTTAAAGCTTCTGGCAACAGAGTTGCGTTATCTATATATGAGGCCAGAGGTTTATGGTGTCCAGGAAGATGTTTGTGGATGAAGAAAGAGATAAGAAGACGTTTTCCAAGTTACTGATTTCCTTGAGGGTCTTTAAAGATAGATGTCGTATTCTTATATCGTATTTTTGTGAGTGATATACAACAAATAACGATGTTGTGTTAGATTCCTGTGTATCGATGTTTCTGCCTGGCACTTTTGTTGATGATCTCTCCGTTTCTTTCACACTTCATTGAGACCGAGCCAGCTTCTTTTGCCGTTGGTGGAAGACAAGTTGAAAGGATATATCTGAATCTTGTACTTTTGAAATCTTTACCAAACAAAGAATCGAAGAATTCACGCCTCCATGAAGTATTTAGAGTTGTGAATTTCTTGTTTTATTCATTATTGTGAATTTTTTTGCTGATTCTGTGCATATTTCACGTGCACATGTAATCCTCGAGGTCCTGAATTCCTTCATGTACCGCAACATTCATTTCCTTCCAGCCTGCGGGGAGACCATTTTAACCTCCAATTTGACCTTCCTGTCAATCTGCGGGTACACCATTCTCGCCTCACTTCCCGTGACTCAGCTATATTCAACTAACTACGGACACACAAGCAAACAAACAAACACACCGAAAACAAAACCTCAGTATACTAACGTAATAAAAAACAACGACAACAACAACAACAACAACTGATGTATTCAACAGGTTCGTCTAGGATCATTTGACAAATGCTTCAACTGAGTGGTACCCGTGTTTACGAGAAAAAACTTGAAACGTGACTTTTTTTGAAGTTCAATTTAATGTTATCTCATCATTTTTTCATTTGTGCTTAATGTAGTGCAGGGTAATAAAACTGTAACATGACTTTGACTGACTCGTAAAGCTGCCATAGCTTTATTATATCTTTATGTCTCGTCTGTCTTCGCACAGTTGATGTATTGAGTACCCAAACAATAAAAGTTGTCATACCAGGCACGGAGCTTTTAAAGGCACCCAATGCCATTTCAGGGCAGTAAAATTGGATACTAGTATTAAAAGTAGTGTACATTTTTAATAAAGTAAATCAACCCTAGCCCTATCCCATAGCATACTGATATCTGTGAGGCAAAAATGCGATGTCGCTGATGGAAAACGGTTACTTGTTTCGTATTACTACTACAGTTACCTAGTTCTAGCTATTCATTGGTGGTACCAAAAAAATAAATTGACTCCTCACGTAGCTTGTTTTGGGGCTATTTCAAACATTTCAAGTATGAAATGATGACGAAAATGTGCTAAGAAATGGCCGTAAATGTCAATATCAGACAGATTTCCTCATCAAGAATATCATTTGTTTTGCTGCCCTGAAATTGCGGTGGCTTTACCGTTTCCAGTTTCGTGGACGGAGTGAATTTCTCTTAATATTGCTTTGTTCGATAATAAGTAGTTAAGTATATGCTAGTTTTAAAAATGTAAGAGAGTTATGTATGCCCACATACACAATAAATCATTTATGACGCAAGGGTAATTTTTCACTGTCACTCATAACAGTTTGAAACGACATCTTATCTTTTAATGACGTCAATAGCCAACAGGTAATAGCTGTCCATCACAAAATAGCCGTCTATTATTCAACAATCAACGTCTATTTCGGTAACGTATGGTGGTAAACCAGGACCATTAATCTGAATAATTTATGAGAACAATACATCACTACCGACATGTCTATGTCCTCACAATGTCACCAATCGTGAAAACACGTACTAGTATCTCATGTTTAAAGCGGCATTATGTAACATTTTTGCACCAAAAATTGAAATATTTTAATTGAAAAAATCTTCATGTGATTGTCATTTACTCCCACTTTTGAACATATTTGTGCAGTTATCTCACATTTCTGACGTTAAAACAGCTCACATCAGGCGCACTTAGTTTTTGGCACCACCACAAAATACTAGTATGTAAACAAACATCGCTAACAGCTGTGTTTCCAGCTTTTAAACACAAACGTATGGTATATACGTAATATTTTGGCCCCTTCACTTCCTGAATGACACGTATTTGCAATGGAGTAGGGTTGATTCAACTTACTTTGTAAAGAAATGACCAGGAAATTGGATTTTTGTATCGTCCTTATGTAACATATGCAGCTTTAAGCATTTATGTCTTTCAAGTAGCCAGGTATCCAGTCGTCTTCAGCTTCAGAAACCTAATTATTTCGATTTGCAATGCTAGGGAAGCAATGGTATGATTCACTGTGTTCGAAACGACTGACGGCAAACAACCAACTGTTTAATTAGCCCCACTGTCTGATCCCAACTGGGTCACCCTGTCCCGTATCCACACCCCGTGAGTGATCCACATGTTAAATGTAGGCTTGTGGTAGCAAGGTCACACGATGTATTGCTCCTCTGAGGATATACGTCCAAAGTTCCGGTAGCCAGGCCTCTACATTTGAACCCACTTGGGCCTATCTCTCCACGACAACGCCTCGTATTTCAAACGAATTACGTGCTCCGTGCACAAGGGTCAAAGGTTAGAGGGAGGAGCAGACTCCATACCGAGAGCTACCTACCCCGGTCTAGATTTTTAGAGCAGCCCCCGAAAGTTGGGGTCTAGTTCGTGTGAGCTTGTTGTGTGTCCTTCTTCTAGAGTCGCAGATACACCAGTTTTGGGACATTTTGAGTGCTGTTGTCGACGGAATTCCTACGCAGAGCTGTTAGAAGTCTGAACAAAACAAGGGACGGACTTATAATAGAGACAAGGCCGTGCGGTCGCTGAGCTAGCGAAGTTGGTTATTCAATTGGAGCGATTCGACCTTTGCTTTGCATACAGTCCCACAACTAGCTGACGGCATACGCTAGGTCTGGCTACCGAAATACTGTCAACAACTGGTTTTTACAGCAAAGGTAGGTTGTTTTAGTATCTTCCGTATTCACACAAAACATTTAGGATTTCCTACAACGTACATTTAGTGTTTTATGTGTGAGAAAAACCGCCAGTCTTCACATTGACATTTTTGGACAGAACCGCCCACAAAAAATAAGATTTCAAGACTACGTGATCGACAGTTTGTACGTTCTGTATATGCCTTTGGGGTTTTTGGAATGTACACACTTAAATTGGCTTGATATTGTTGCATCAACAAGCTGTTACGACCGACAAATGGCAGAAAGAGGTCGGAGAAATGCATGATTAACTTTTGTACACACAATTTGCCCTGCCTTTATCATACGTTGGCTTCAAGGAGGTCAGTCTGGCATTTAGCGTTCTAGACAGTGAGTTGTGTTTGGAGGGCATTTTGTCAACCTTACACTTAACAAAATAGTGTATTTATAGAATAACTTTTGTTGCGTTTTTATGAATATTCAGTGCTAGTAAGACTGTCTTATTTCTGTGAATTGAAAACTATCTTGTGGACTATGACTTGAACAGATCGCGTTCTCTATGAAGAACCGAGAAGCAGACTGCTTAGACCTAATACTTATTCACAGACAGCCCTGGAAAAGCTTGTACCAGCCCCTCTCGACGTTTGAATTGCAGCTGCTCTCCAGAGGCAGTCACAAACGATTGATGCCCTTTCCCTATAGTATTTGCTTCCCATTGTTGTCTTTCAATTCGGGAGCTTTTCAATGTCGGTCTCTCCCGGGGCCAAGCGACCTCATTTCGACCTCTGGCCTTCTACAACATTTCTTCTCTCTCTACTGACTCACTCAGTAGAAATAATTTCGCGCTGTCTGATGTGAGAAACAGTCGTAGTTGTTGTCAAGAGACAAAATGGTGGGCGGTTGTCGCCATTTGTGTTGGTTATGTTGGGATCGTCGAGCCGGTTTGTTTACATTCGTGCGGGAGACAATAGTACGAGCCTGTACCGGCCATTGTTGACTTGTTTACAGTTGGCTGATTACATGTATCTCCCGTGTTTTGTGTCCGTGTGTGTATGCGGCTTGTGGTTACTATCGCTTTTCTTTAGACAAATAAACTTGCAGATATGTAATTATTGTTCTTCCTATTTGCAATGTTGTCCTCGTTTAGCAAGGATTACTTTTATAAGAGTCGAAGAAAGCACTAACGACTTCTTTTAGAGTATATATTTCCGACAAATGCTTCTTTCCTTGTCTAAAATTGTTTCTCAACTTCGTTGTTAGTTGCATCAGTAGCACTCATTGTTTGTCAAACAATTTTGTTATAGATATAACCTTCTAACAAAACGTAGAAGAAATATTTGAATATTGATGAATGGATTCGAGTATTTGTCAATGTGCTAGGTGCAGACAAATTCAAGTTGAATTTGAGCATACTAAAGATTATAAGAGGACATTTCAAACGGTAAGTCCGGACACAGATACTGTAGTAGTTGTTTAAGGGGTTTCTAAAATATGATCTTCTATCTCAAAACGATCTATCTGATCAGGAAAACGTGTAGATCAGGGTATTTTACCGAATCAAACCGAAACACATTTTGAATCATGAACGGGGGCTAACTGAAGGGGGCTGTGGTATAATTTCTTTGGGAGCATGTTGGCCCTTGAGCCGAGGAGCTGGCCTGTATAGACCTTTGAAACAGTCTGGCAGCCAGTCTTACTGTTGGTTTTCTGTACAACCGTTCGTGTAGGTGTGGTAAACGTTACGATCTCTGGCGCTGAACGTTCTATAAACTCGTGTGTTGTCAACAAAAATTGGCGCCTCTCATGTACTGAATTCAGTGTCCTTTGCCCTAGACAGGAACACGGTAATGTCGTACTCAAAATACACATGTCTCTGGCCTGTTGAATCGTTTAGAACGTTCTGTGAGTTTCTAGCTCTCCGAGACTGATTTTTTTAAATAACATTTGAGGCTTATAATTTGTGGTAATCTACGTTATTGATTTTTGAAATAGTAATTACATAAATAGCATTAAAACACTTATGATAAAAGTATGCCTTTATTAGATTGCATTAACCGCCACTTTATGAAATGATTAGATAGTAGGGCTTAATACGATTAAGCGTACATAATAATTAGGTTATCTTCAACAAATTATGCTGAGCCAATCGGTGCCCCCTTGATAATGATTGACAGAGAGGTATTCAAGGTTCAGAGGCCAAAAGAAGGACGGCAACTAGTTCAAGGGTCCTGGGATCTTTCCACGATCGTTAAACGCATTAAATCTAATTAACGATAGGCCAATGACCCGTCAAGCAATACGTATATAGTGATAATGATTGACAGAGAGGTCCAAGGTTCATAGGTTAAAAGAAGGGCGGTACCCAAGTACCTAGTTCAAGGGTTCTGGGATTGGTCCGCGGTCGTTAATAACATTAACGATAGGTCAATGACCTGTCAAGGAATACATAATATAGTAGAGACCACTTAGTTATACATTTTCCTGCTGTTAAACATATTAAGTGTATCAAGTAATTTGTCGTGGAAATAGATAATGTATATGAAACTTAACGAAAGAAAGAAAACTAATATTTTTATGAAGTCAATCCAAATGGCAAAACTTACGTTTTTGTATCTAGTAAAAAAATGATGAATATGATCAAATGTACGTAATATAGAACGTAAATGAATTGTAGTTTAGTTACGTCCTCGGTGTTAAGTCATTTGTTTAACCTTCACGACCACGTAAATTTCATCTATGGAAGGCATTAGGTGATTTAGAAAGAAAAAGAAAATTGACATGATTTTGTTTCTTTTGTAAGTTCGGAACTGGTTCCCGACGTTCAGGTTTTTTTTTACTTTATTCGCATGCTCGCACCAGTTTTGGGGTCCCCAGAGGATGTCATCCATATAATCAAATCCACATGCCTAATTAAGGGCGGATTTAGAAACATTAAACCTCTCGTTATCCTACACCTCTCTGTCATTTGTGGAACACCCCAACAAAGAGGTCATGCTAAGCCGGACCACTTATAGCGCAATACAAATCAAAATAACAACCCAATAGGAAGGTAATGCTATACTATAGCCATGGTAGAAGGGACGTTCAATCAAGTTCTAGGTCTCGCCAAGAAACATGGGGCACAACTCAAATGTTCTTTCATGAAAATCCACCAAAACTCAAATCATTTTGGTCATCACTTTGCAAGCGAGTCGGCTTGTGAAAATCAGTAGGTAAGTGACCAGAAAAATGCAGGTGAAGAAATTTGATACGTACGTACACGTCAAAATGCTGATTTTCACCCAAATTTACTGATTTTCAAAAGGGCGTCGCCTGCAAAATGATGATCACAATGATTTGAGTTTCGGTGGATATTCACAAAAGGCTTCACCCTTCATATCTGTGCCCCGAAATTTGAGTCGTGCCCCTTTTTTCAGGGTGAGACCGAGAACTTACTGAACCAATCTGTTTATCTACCGTTGGAATGATAATCCCCATGTTATTTAGCCCAACTTGTTATCAGTCGGTGCTTAGATGAGTGGGTCGCTAAGGAGAACATGACCTGTGGCGTTTTGCTTGGCTTAGTTATGTGCTGTTCTCTGATAGTGTACCAGTTGTCACATAGCTACCGGGCTCTTGTCGTTTGCATAGCACAGATAGTTCCATCCGAATGCTTCAAAATGTTTTAAAACATTCGGGGGTAGATGGGAGGTTCGGCCATGGTTGGCTGGTGGTTGTTGGCTGCATCAGCCGAATGTTTTAAAATGTTTCAAACATTCGGGTGTGGACGGAAGGTTCGGCCTTGGTTGGCTGGTGTTCGGGAGTAGGTCAGCAGTGTTCGGGGGTCAAATTTGACTCAAATTTAACTCAAATTCGATTCGTATAGAATTTAAGAAAGGGAGGCGTGGCCTAAATCTGCTCAGATTGCTCTCGAACTTCAGCCAACTGGCCTTGGTTGGTTGGTGGTCGGGGGAAGGTTCTGAATGTGTGACAGGGGCTTTACCTTGCACGGTATTTCCTAGGGTCGAGTCGGGCAAACTGTTGATATACCGCTTAGGAATTGTAAGGCTCTAGGTGCCAACTCAAAATGTTAGGAATCTATTACAGTTTTAACATTTAAGCAAACGCTTGTTTATTGAATAAAAATAATTAGGCTACCTGGCCAGGAAGGTACTTGTTTTTAGTTAATGAAACGCTTTTCAAAATATTTTAAGAAACGTCCTCAGTATTACATATAGTGAATGAATGATCGAATTTTATTATTGTGTCTTGCGACATTGTCGCCCAGCCCATATAGGCTTATAAGACACCAAAACAGAAATCATATAATTGTAACATAAATAGAAAGTAAACATAAATCCAAATCAAATGAAAGGTCATGCTGGAGACATCAAATAAATAACTAGATACAATATTAAAGTGGTGCATAACGTAGTTGGTGCATAAACGTCAAATCGAAAGTACACAAAGTCAACTCAATAGTACACAAAGAAGTACTGTTAAGCTTTGAAAAGAAGTTGGTGATTCACTACAAATCACCCGGACGGAGGCTAAATTCGTGAGCCAAAGTGAAGCCGCATTGTACTATTACATGTAGCTACTTGAAAAAGCATCATGCATCACCTCTGTTTAGGATGACAAAAGAAGAAGAAGACGTCTGTTTAGCGGCGCCAGTGATTAGTCAGAATATGTTCAGATGCTGAGGGGTCCCATGTTTGTTTTATCCCATGCCGTTTGTTGTAGTCCTCCCCATGAGGACCCAAGCTGAGCCTAGCCCGTATGTGGGACCGTCATCCATTTACGTACTAACGGGCGCAGCACGTAAGTATTTCTGATATGTGTCAAATCAAACTGATGGCTTCTGCAGTACATGATACGGAGCTGTATCTGTATCGGTATCTGTATAGCCGATATAACCGCCCTTCGGCGTAACACACCGGCTTCGCAGGCACGCGGCACGGCGGCAGCTGGCTATATAAAACCGAACGACCTGTTACACCCAACCTTTGCACTTCTAACTGCAGGCGTTGTTTAAAGCTATCTAGTGATGATGCCCCAACTGTACTTGGTGGCAGCGAGTTCCACTTTACGATAGTTCTAGGAAAATACAAGTTTTTGAACACCTCAATCCTTGGTTGATAGCTCTGGTACTTGAAGGCATGACTATTTCTTGTTCTTTTCTGAGCTGGTATTAGTAGGGAGGCCCATACCTCTTTCGGCAGCAGATGTGCCATGTTCAGGCTTCGATATAATTTTTTAGGGGTCATTTGCGGTGATTCTATTCATATTGTCTGAATAAACGTTAAAAGTTGACCTTGCAGTTCAATTTTCACGTCTTTCCGCCCGCGCAATCCGGAGTTATCGCGGTTTTAGAATCGTGAAAAATCACCCGCGCGCCCATAGTTAACGCGCCGCCCCGGCGTGACCCAGAAAATACGCCGCCGGGATCCACTTCCGGGTTTCGCCCGCCCGACGGCTAAAATAGAACCTGTTTTTTTATTCGTCGGCGCCTTTTAGTAAACTCAAAAACAACCAATCAGATGAGCTGTTCCGAAAGCTAACACTCTGGGCCACATCATATCGAGGCTGCAGCGAAATGGAGCGGGAATTTCAGGGTGAAAATTCAGTAGGTAAGGAACACGTCCCCGTATTTCTGCCATATTTCTGCCATCGTTAAATTTTATGAACTGCAGGTTTTACTAGCGTCAGATAACATATCAGGGAACATACTGACGGAATTTTGTGGATTTTGTAGCCAAAATGTTCGCGCGCCTGCCGAGGAAAGCCGGCGGTCACCTCTACGGCTGGACGCACTCTTCCCAGCCGACCCTCCCCCTACTGCGCCGTGGTTTCAACGCACACAGCTCCCGGTAACTATGGCTTCTAAAACATTTGTATGACAGATTTTAGGCAACGAAATGACAGTTTTAATAGGAGGGGAAGCTCAGCTTTATTTTAAGTGGTGTTAAATATCGATGATTTATGATTTTCCACCCATTGTTTCATGGGGGAGGGGGGCATACAGTGTTCATACTGTGACTCTTAAATTTTTTTACGTCGTGCGATATAATTCCATACAATTATATACATATATAGAGAAACCAATTTTATCACTAACCAGTGTAGGTTTTATCACAGTTTTGACTGCAATATTTTAATTTTAGAAAGGTAGAATATTTTTAGAGATTCTACTTGATGTGTTGTGTATAGATTTTAAGGAGTTTATTTTGATGTTACAGGTATACATTTCTGGACCCTTTGAGCCCTGTTGCAACGCTGACACTGACAAACCGGGACTACAAGAACTTAGAAGAACACATGCGGCAGATCCGTCAACCTGATGAGACAGATGACTTGACAAAGGCTACGTTGCAGGAAATGTGTAAGGCTGGGGCTAAAAAGCTCAAAGACCATGCGCATGAACACATGGCTGGTGGAGTGTATGAAACTCCTACAGAGGATCAAGTGGATGCGGCCAAGTTGATCGGAGATGCAACTAATTTAAGAATCAAGCAGGACTTTGGAATACTGGCACAACAGCAGGTCGTCAGCCCCTCGGCAAATCCGCTCACACATTCATGCATGGTTCGGTGTAAACAAGACAAGCCAGCAAGGTGGCTGGCCAGCCAACCGAGTGAAGATCAAGAAAAACTTTGTTCTCAGGCCAGAAAAGGAGCCATTAGGTTTAAAAAAATGTGGGGAACTAAAGAGGAACAACTAAGAAAGATGTATGAGGAGGAGCATCCCAGGAGAAATGAGAGAAAGAGGAAACGACAAGCCAGTGACAAGAGAAAACAAGACAAGAAAAGACAGATTGTAGAGACGTTGTCAAAAAGCGGACTTATCACAAACTGTCGTAAAATCAGAAAAATGAAAGGCCAAGACCTGGCCCTTCAGCTTCAACTCTGGGCTGAATTACCAAAGCTAGGGCTGGATATCACAGGAGCAGACAGAATTCACAATCTCAGTAAATTGAAAGTAGAACAGAAGAAACAGCTGCTAACACAACTTGTCGAAGCGAATCCCGGTGTCGGTGAGGATGTTGAGGACTACTTACCTCTCTCCTCTGTACAAGTAGATGAGGAAGACATTCCTCTTGCTGCGCTTACAAATGATGATGAGGATGATATCCCATTAGCAGCTCTAGTTGAGGATTGGTATGACTCAGATGAGTCTGACATGGCTGTGGAATAGTTCAGCCAGTCAGCTGTTAGGACTTCTAAAGTTCTATGTAACATGTAACATTTAGGGGGGAGGGGGGTGCAGCAAAGCAGATAGTCATGAGTCTTAAATTCTGTGTACAATACATAGTAATTTCATGAATTATTGTAATTGTTACCCTTGTTGATATACACTGGTCTTCCAGTTTCCTGGTTCCAGATGCTCTTTATTGTAAACGTTGAATGTACAGTGTTACTACAGGTCATATCATGTGTTCAATGGGGGGGGGGGGGGGGGACTAGTACTAAGCATACTAGTATATATATATATATATGATATCCATATAACATCCATTGTAAAATACATCATTAAGTTAATGAATTGTAATTGTAACCCTTCTTGTCATGTACTAGTTCTTCAGTTTTCTGGTTCCAGACGCTCTTTTCACTTTGAATATACAGGCTGAAATCATATCCTAGTTCAATGGGGGGGGGGGCACACACCATTGCAGATATGTCCATTTTTGAAGGTCATGTAATGCATATTGTTCAAGTTGGTAATAAATTAACTTAATATGTATTACAACTTGTTATTTTGTGTTACTGTACGAAGTTATATCTTTGTAATGCTGACATAAGTGAATATTTTGGCATTTCTTAGGTGTATTACGCAATCAAAGGGGGAGGGGGGCGGCATATGGTATATGAAAGTATTTTCAGCTGCATATACTGGACTTAAGGAGGCTGGCAGAGCCTTGCAAATTTATCAGATGATTGTAGGGGGTGGGAACATTGGCTTCATAAATTATAAGATCACTGAAAGCTTAAATGGCTTGTTGGATATGACTTAAATATGCTACATCATTAACTTTAAGCAACTATGCTGGGAACCTAATTTGCATAAAATTAGCATAAACAGGCCACAAATTTTAAATTTTTTTATTGCTGATGGTGATTGAGTCAAACCTCTATCAAATGGCGCAAACCGCATCCTTCTAGGACTTTAAATAAAAAAATCACTTTTTTAGGCTTTGGGATATTTCAAATTAGCCTTAACTATGGGGATAATATGCTCTGGGAAGCATGTTTGAGGAGAAAATTTTTTGCCTTCCCGATGTCACAGGCAGGTCAAATTTTCAGGACATACAGAACCCACCACGTTCTGCCTGAAAATCAATAAAAAAGGCCAAATAAGTGTCATAAACAAAAATAAATGCCTACGAAAAATGGTATTTATAGCCAGATTTGTGTATGGGCCTCCCTAGTATTAGAGACTCAATCGTTGGTACGTCCAACAGTTTATTAGTCATTTTGTACATCATAAATTTTCGAGCAGATTGTGGCAGAACCAACCGACGATATATTAAAGAGTTTAGACAGCCTTTTCCTTCAACAAGACAGCTACGACATAGGCACGACTATCACAAGAATGCGATTGTCAACATGTTGGCCCTGGAGCCGAGAAGCTATAGCTTGTATACTGGCCCTGGAAACAGTCTGGCACCGAGGCTACAGTAAAGCTAGCTGTAGACGCTCTCCAACTGTTTTCTGGCCGCCGAATGAACTGTTGGGGGCGACTTCAGGTTGGAGACTGACACATACAGGCCACGAAAGTAGCAAACACGAAAATGTCGACAGTCGTACGTCCAAAGGAAAGTCATAACTCAAACGGAATACGTGACTTCAAGCACGACTTGGGTCATGGCTTTAGCGAAAATTAATGGATAAAAGTCACAAAATTGTTTTTTTTCTTCCAAGTACGGCAAACAGCTGCTTCAAAGACATACTGGTACTAAAAGCACGCAAAGTTTTGTGGTCACATCTCTTCGAATCATAACAACAACATATATTTGCAATGAAAATATGAAAACAACTGCAGTTCTAAAGGAAGTCGCTGGGGCCCTGAATCCTATAATAGTTTATCAGTGTTAGCCGATCGAGTTTTGTTCCAACATGTACAATTTTCGAAGTATAACAGTACAGTAGAGAGTGCTGGACTTTTTTTTGCTCGCGGTCGCTGACCCACTAAACGCGATACCTCATATTGGCCCCATTAACAGAGTCTAGCCACATTTCTGCTAAAATAGGGCACGCAGGAAATTTGGAAGGCCGCGAATTTTCCCCTATCAATCTTCGGACAGTGACAGTCAGGACAGGGATGTGGTCGCCGATGGACCGTACCATTGATAATGGAGAAGGAAGGGGTGGGCAGGGTGATCCGCCAGCTACGTTCTCTCCAAGCAGAGGTTTAGGCTTCGGCTTATTTTTGACGTGTCGGTGAAGGTTAGAGATCCAGGTAATAAGATACGCCAAAAAACAGTTACTCAAGCAACTGGATATGGTTTTGCAAACGGTCAGACGTTTCAGGTAGCGTCCACTACCTTTCGTCAGTGATACTGGAGAAAAATCCAAATCAGCATGTTTTTAAGTTCAAATATTTGCATATCAATCGATAGTTCGTGCTTATAAACCTGCTGATTTGGATTCTTCTCCAGTGTCATTGACGAAAGGTAGTGGATGCAACTTAAAACGTCTGACCGTTTCCAAAATCATATCCAGTTGTGCCAGTTTTGGGGCGTATTTTTGACGTGTTTTAGGCATTTTTATCGGGCTTTATTTTTTGTAGTGGTATCTTTTTTGTCACCAGCCGTATTGGATACTGTTCTGCCAATGATACTAGCCTGGTTACCAAACCTATTATAGCTCCCGAGTCCTACATCCTCTTCGCAAATAGATGTAGGACTCGGGAGCTATAATAGGTTTGGTAACCAGGCTACAATGATACTGCTTGGCCAATTTGATACTGTCTTGCAGCCACCAAAAGATCTGCTTGGAGATTGACCAGCTACGTGAAACACGCGGCAGGCCAGGTGATGTCCATCCTTCCTTCAGTTCGGCCGCGACCTCTTTGCCCTTGACACAGATACATTCATACATATCCGCCTATAAATCTCGTCTAAAATAGCGGGGGGTTTTCTAGGGGGAGCTTTCCTTTTCTAGAAGGATATCTTTTTGGAATGTTAGTGTGGAGATGATACGCATGGTGTCACAAAGCAGTTGAGGTAAATGTATTGCAGTGTCTTCAAGAAAATGCAAAGAAAGGACGCTGTTGTCCATTTGCGACAATTCTTTCAATGTAAAATTTTTTGTACAGATTTTTGTACACACACACACACACACACACACACACACACACACACACATACAGACAGACAGACAGACACACACACACACTGATAGCTAATGGGGTTATGATATTATGATAATGTTCTACCAATTTTTAAAGAACTTACCTGCAACTTTTCTGAGACGATCTGTTGGAAGACACGTTCTTGCATCCTGGTCGGTCGCTGTCTTGTCCCAAGTGCATGTGTGCTCAAGGTTTTATTCGTTTGTGGGGTTCAGAGGTGACTTTGTCAAAACAAGATGTCCTTACTTGGGTGGCACGGTAGCCTCTCTTACCAGGCCTCTTCTAGGCTATCCTACCAAGGCCCACCTAAGAGGATGGTATCGCAGATGAGCCTGAAAATCGAGGCTAGCGCGTATGTGTAGCCTAAACAACTATGTTGCTGCCAAAAATATACAATTTTGTTGCCTCCAAACATTTGCAAGAAACGGATGTAAATAAACAATATCTTGGTCCTTTGTTTGTTGTACTGTTTTCAAAACATGTTCTGCACAAATGAAAGATTTTGGCACAGCACATTGTGGACATGCTTGTCTCCGATAATTGTTGCATCAGCCAACCGAACGATCACTCACTCGAGTCACTCACTCACTCACTCACTCACTCACTCACTCACTCACTCACTCACTCACTCACTCACTCACTCACTCACTCACCCACTCCCTCACTGAAAAAATTGCATCGTTTTTTTGTTTTCCTTCGCAGGAGGAAAACATATTGTTTTTGCTCTGTTTCTTCTTCCTCTTCTTCTTCCCCAAACAAGAAAGGTCAATGACCTGGACAAGACGGTCGTCATCATGGTAACTGGTGCTGTAGCAGACACCCTGTGGTGCTGGATACATTATGTAGCAAGTTGCAGGACAGAGTTGGAGAGGCTGGTCACCATATATATATGAATGGGTTTGAGTAAGAATAAACAGAGCAGTGGTTTGTTGAGCTAGACCATCCCCATGTGAAGATAAACATTATGCATTTGCTTTGCAAATGTTACCTTTCTAGTATGTAGAGAATCACAATCAACGCACACTAGTCTATACATGTGCTGTCTTCGTGTTGTTAGTTGTTACATTGTCCAATCTCAATGCACGAGATTTCATTTTACACCCTCCAAAGTTTTGGAATAGAATCGTCCTGTAATAGGTCATTGACCTCAACGTTGACACACTCCATTATATACTTTAAAACCAACGTCATAACTACCGTCCAGTCAAGTACAACCATACGCCAATTTTTGTAAGAGTAAACTTTTGTCCGGACGAGATTGTATACAGAGCACTCGGGCGCCTACTTCAGGCATTGCCGAGATTACGCTTTTAGTGCATATTAAAGTTTTAACGATTATGGAACACGCATTTTTTAGATAGCTGTAAAATTGGTGAGTTAGCATGCCATGCACGCTTTTAGCTCGGGAAGAACAAGTGCTATATGGAGATGTCGAGAAAGCAGTAATGTAGTATTTAAAGCTGCATATGTAATATTAGGACGATACAAAAAGTAAATTTTTTGGTCATTTCTTTACAAAGTAAGTTACGCCGAGGGGCGGTTATACCGGCTATACGGATACAGATACAGATACTCATTTTCAAATAAGTGCAATTCAGGAAGTGGAGGTACCAAAATATGACGCCTTAGCCATGTTGTTTACATTCTGGTAGTTTGTGGTGGTGCCACAAACTGAGTGCGCCTCGTGTGGGCTAATTAAGCGCCAACCATAAATGTCAGAAATGCGAGATAATTGCACAAATATGTGGAAGTAAATACAACAATCACAAGAAGATTTTTTCAATTAAAACACTTCAATGTTTGGTGCAAAAATGTTACATAATGCCCCTTTAATACGTTCTTGTCTGTTTTATTTCCAACGTTATCGATGTCATCATCTGTCAATATCACCCACACAGTCGGCCATTCGATAGATTAGCATTGTTCAAAGCTGACGTAACGTAATACCTCAAGCCATGGTATTTCCTAGAAACGCGATAACACAAACGAACGCCATACACTAATGACTTAGCGATGTCACAAACGCGTTTAGTATGCGTCTCTTGTGCCATGGCCTTACACGACCCTTTACCCTAAATAGTTCTGTACCTCCTGGCCCATTGTTATCTTTAGAGGCTCATTCGTTTAGTCACAACACAACAGACTCGATCTTTTTTAACCAGCCAGCCGAACGTAGGCGGTGTCTGCGTCCATTACCATCCAGCCACTGGATTATTCTCGTAAGTGATATCACATTATCAGACTATTTTTGCTAGGAGGTCTGTTTGTCATATGGTTAGACTGCCTGACTGCCTTCTCTTACACCCAAAAAATGTGTGTACACAAAAATTTGGCGTTGCCTGAGTGAAAATATTTCAGCTAGTGTTGTGAGAACGGCCTCGCTCGCTTGAGAGGGAAGTCTGCAACGTGTTCAGGGTTTGAAAAGCTGTCGGCGGCCGCTCTCGAAGGGCCCTTTCGGTATGTGTGGTGCCTGCTACCGTGTAAGGGTGAGGAACGTTTTTGTGGCGTGAACATATTCCCACGTACACCGTGTCACGACTTGCGTCTATTAAAAACAGAAGGGATACTAGTAGTACCGTTGTCTGCTTGCACAGTGCTGCATAGGAAGCCAGGAGGTCATACTAAACTTACGGAAATAGCGTTCTTTTCTTCTTAGGTACTAGGTAAGTGCATTCTCGTAACGTTATAACATAGTAAGATTATAAGATATTGTTGCCATTCCGTAAGTTTGTGACTGAAGGAGTGCTCTATGGCGGCTCTGTCTCTCCCTAAGCTTGCACAGTGCTGCATACGAAGGCAAGAGATCATACTAAACTTACGGAAATAGCGTGCCTTTCTCGGTAGGTAAGTGCATATTCTCGTAACGTGACAGTGAGATAATAAGATATTGTTGCCATTCTGTAAGTTTGTGACGTTTCTGAATGAAAGAGTGCTCTATGGTTGCTCTCTCTCTCTAAGCTTGCACAGTGCTGCATACGAAGGTAAGAGATCATACTAAACTTTAATACGGAAATAGCGTGCTTTTCTCCTTAGGTAAGTGTATATTTTCGTAACGTGATGGTGAGATCATAAAATATTGTTGCCATTCTGTAAGTTTGCGACATTTCTGACTGTATAACTGAAGGAGTGCTCCCAAATTTCAGTGTCAGTGTTGTTGTGAAAGGCGATGTTTTGTTTGCCAGACAACTGTTATGCTTCACTCAATTCCGAGGCATTAACACTCAACGTGTGATGGCAACTGCCACAGTGCCAGGGCACAAACATAGAGTCTCCACCAGACTAACAACGCGGGTTCAAAAACAGTCAAATTTAGCCAAATAGGGAATTTGGCCACCGTAGAGTTCATTTGAGGGGGAAATTAACCCTCCCGCGGACTGACTCTCCTGGCCAATTTAATTATTTCCCATTTTTGCCGAATTCTACGATCCGTACCTCCGTAGGAAGGCCTGGTGGAGGCTACATTTGTATTGTGAGGGTACATTTTCGTTGTTCAATATGCTATACCCCTTGTTTCTTTGTGACAGAAAGTTAGCATAATTTCTCACAGACAAGATTTATTTTGATTTGACTGTTATGTTTTCTGACATATCGGGGTAGTAGGTGGAAGGGGGCATATACTAGTTGAATGTCACATTTGCGACATATTGTCATAAATATTTAACGTTATATTGCACCATTAGATGAAGTGTACTGCACTTTTACATAATTCAATGACATTGTGGACTTAGATGAAGTATTTAAGGAACCCACCTACGCAGAACGTTTTTAATTGCTTATAAATGATTGAACTACCACTTGTAAGAGGAACTCAAGGTCATTCCTGACCAATCGTCTACAAGGCCATGATGGGACCGTCCATTATTACCTTCGTCGAGAAGACTATGTGTTGGGTACACCATATATAGGGGTTGGCGACTTTCAACTTAGGGTGGGGTGCATGTGTCGTTATGATATTTAGTAAGTACATGTAGGTTGGGGTTGGGACGACAAAGGTCTATTATGGGTAATCTAGCGGCTGGGTCCCAAAATTTTGAGGTCTCATGAAGACCTATATCCACCTACCAAATATCAAGACAATCCATCTTTAGCACACACACACACACACACACACACACACACACACACACACACACACACGGCCACACACACGGCCACACACACACACACACACACACACACACACACACACACACACACACACACACACACACACACACACGCACGCACACGCACACACACACGGCCGCAAAAACATAACCTTCTTGGCGAAGGTAATAATGACAATAATCTATACACTTGCCGATGTATCACGTAGTGTACCATTTGCCATTTCTCTAGTGTAACATTTGGTACCGGAGGGGAGACGCTGAGCCAGAAAACCCACTGACCGAGCGAAATTGACCTTCCTGTGGTAATGTACTCATTATCGCTGGATCGGTGGATGTGCTCAAGGGGCATTTAGATGATCGCACCCTGGCCTACTTACCGCGGGCATCGACTTGTTTCGTCCCTAGATAGTAGAACTAGACCGCAGGCGAATCTTGAATCCCCACTCTGCGAACTAAATCTGAAAGAACTTGCCCTTGTCTTAAGAGCATCCAATGCAATTTCAAGGCGGCAAATAAAAGAAAATATTCTGGATGAGGAAATCTGTTTGATATTGACATTTATACTGCCATTTCTTAGCACATTTTCGTCATCATTCACACTTCAGGCGTTTGAAATGTCCCCAAAACAAGCTACGCGAGGAGTCCCTTTATTTTTGGTACCATCAATAAATAGCTAGAACCAGCCTACGATACGAAACAAGCAACCGTTTTCCGTCAGCGACATCCCATTTTTGCCTCACAGATATCAGTATCCTATGGGATAAGGTTGATTCAACTTACCACGTTAAAAGAATAACCAGGAAATTTAAAAATTCAGTTTTACCACCCTGAAATCGCTTTATACGTTGCCTTTAAACGTTTATTGCAGGGACAGAGAAAATAAACTAAACCAAGAAAGCCCCCAGATTTGGTTCAGAATGGGTCTGCGGACGTAGACAGATCTAGTCGACAGATCTAGTTTTAAAACGTTCAGGATGTTAAAATGCTTCCAGGCAAGTTCAAAAGGGCAGACTATTAATAGAGCTCTATCAGCAAAACCCTTCCTACCCTGCACTCCAATTTCAAACTCGGAAACGCAAAAACCTCCCTACATAATGGACAGATCATGTTGATGCCCACAAGCGTTATATGAAAAAGTCGATTTCATTTTCGATTTACACAGTCGTACGTTGCCCAGAGGCGTACTTAGGTCACACCAATTTGATTTGCTGGTTCTCGAATTTTTTTATAAAAAATATGAAGCGACAGAGCGAAAAAAAACAGGCCTATGCACCCTATTATAGCCCCAAATGCTACGATAGAAGTCATGAAGTCAACATACCAGGCTGGTTTGTCACTCAAACAATGAATTTTAAACTGGTAATCAAACTGCAGCATTGATAGATGGAAAAACTGTAACAAATAGGAAGAAAAGGACTTTCATCAACTGTTGGGGCCAAAATATTGAAGTTTATTGTGCTGAAGCTGATTTTTTTATGTCTGAAAATCAGAAAAAAAAATGAAGAGGGCGAATCCAAGATCCAATTGATTAGATCGGTGTGGTCTTATACCAGACAGGCTTCCGGAATCGACTTTATAATATTTCGCCCCTTCTTCGCCTATGAACATTTCAAACAGACGGTCCCCTGGCCTTGGCTCCAGATGAGATTATAACGTCCTTCCTGTTTTGACCCAGTCGACCTCTTGTCCCAAGATGACCCCATACTTGTTGATTCGCGGTACGTTACATATACCAGGCGTCCACTACTCTGTTACCAGTAATTATAATCCTGTCAGAAGATTCGAGGATTAGGACCCGGTCACATTCATCGTGCGATCGTCGCACGATCGCATACTGAGGGATAGTCGTGAATCTGTCGTACAAAATTCAGCTGTCTTGTGACGGGAAAAGGCTGTCTTAGATCCTTGTCTGCGGTTGGTTCTGTAACAGCCAGCCTGAAAATTCTAGGGCATCAAAATCGACTGTTACCATGCCGTGCCCCTGTCACACATTCAGAACCTTCCCCCGACCGCCAACCAACCAAGGTTGGCTGAAGTTCGGAAGCAGCTGCATTCTGGCCAGATTTAGGCCACGCCTACCTTTCTACACGAATATAATCGAATTTGAGTCAAATTTGAGTCAGTCTTGTACCCCGAACACGCCTCGAACAGTGTTATCTTTGCCACTGAAATTTGCTACATGTATTCGTCAAAGCAACAGAATAAAGCCAAAGTCGTCCAACTAGCTACTTGTGACAGGCACTTTGTGACAACATCCTTCAAATGCGCTCTCTCGACAATGTATTTACAGTGATTTATTGTACAATACAGGGGCGCCTAATCGATTGGATGAGACGACAAAGAACTTCAAGGTAAAACCCCTCAAGGGGCAAACACATATGGGCGACGTCCTTCTATATGTTCAATCAACCGTTTGTTAACAATAAATAACATAATCCCTAAGTAGCCCTTAGTCCAATTAAAAGGCGATTACATGACGGGTCTATTCAATCGAGACCGTGGCCTCGTCATGTTTGTGCGGGTATGCTGTAGAAGTCTTTGTGTTCTCACACGTTTTAATGCAATTGTATACATCTGGCAAGGTTTCTAGGCAAACCTTCTACTTGTAGGTGGGCCTGTACCATGTGAACGTGGCTATCGTATATTGTTATACATTTGCGCATTTGTTGTACATTTGCGCATTAAAGCCCATTCATCACCAATTGTTTCTGTTGAAGTTTATATTGAGACGAAAAATCTGGACACAAAACACACACACAAAAAAACTAACCAGAAATGATTTTCAGATTACAGATTTCCAATATTCTGTATTTATGATTGGTATGACAAATGTCAGACAGACGAAAAGTTTGTAGTGAACATATTCTTGCTGCCGATAAAGGCCCGGTCACATACGTCGTACGATCGTCGTACGATCGCAAACTGAAGACATTCTTGCGATAGTCGTGCACGTGTCCTACAAAATTCAGCCGTCTTGGTAACGAAAAGGGCTGTCTTAGATCCCTGTCGGCGGTTGGTTCTGTCACAGCCTGCTTGAAAAAATTCTACGGCACCAAAATCCAAAATCGTACGACAATTAACCTAGGACGAATGTAAACGCGTGGTTAAGCCCATGTCAAACATTCAGAACCTTCCCCCGACCACCAGCCAACCATGGTTGGGGTGAGTTCGGCAGTGTTCGGGAGGCCATACTCGACTATGTGTGACAAGAGCTTTACACGTTATTGGGTTGCAAATCTAGCACAACGCAAGGCAGTTAGCCATTTCCTGTTGTTGACATTGTCAGGGTCAGAATGCGTCATAGAAAACTTCACGGCCGTCAATTATGTGGGTGGTTTTAACGTTCTGTCATAAGAACTTGTTAGCGTGACGTCGTGGATTATTTATTGATGACATTGGCGTCACTACAGCAGAACTCCTGCACATTTTCCCACGCCATGCTTGTCCTGTGGGGTGAAACCACTCTCCTCCCTAACCCGGATCTAGCTGTAATACCTGTCCGACACGCAATGGTTTAATAAATGGGGCCACAGGGTAACCATAAATAAACAAAAGTAGTTCCGTTCACTCTGTAATTAAAAGTAAAGGCCCTGTCACACATAGCCGAACATGGTCTCCCGAGCACTGCCGAACTCCCCCCAACCATGGTTAGGAGTTGGTCGGGAGCAAGGTTGGCTGTGGTTGGCTGGTGTTCGGCGAGGTCGGCTACATGTTCGGCTGCGCCAGCCGAATGTTTCAAAATGTTAAAAACATTCGGGAGTGGACGGGAGATTCGGCCATGGTTGGTTGGTGGTTGACTGGTGTTCGGGGGAAGGTTCTGAATGTGTGACAGGAGCTTAATTCATGCATTAGTTGATTGTACACATTTGACCCTTTGAAACAAATTTTATGTTCACAAATCATCGCTTTACTGTTTCCCCCTTCTACCCGTACGTGTTCTAGACATCAAAACTGAGTGGACATATTGAACTTCAATGGATAGTCCTGTTATGTTTTCCACTGTTTGTGGCACCATCTGTGTACGTTTGTGGTGTAATATCAGACTGAGTAAGTTGGCCACCCTCCAACAACTAGCCTTGTTATATACATGATGTAGTAATTTGCCTTGGGATTTTATCTGCCGGAGAAACCAAATTTGTAGCAGACAAGGAGAAGGTCTTTCTATTATATTTTCAGATTAACTCGCCCCAAAGAAAAAGAGGCAACCATTTTAAAGAGCCTCGGAGTCCTTCTTAATCAGGTGAACGAATGTTTTTTACGTGATGTGAATTGCATGTCGTAATATCCATGCAGCGAGATGATCGTATTGTAGCTCGTTTATTTATGTCCATTTGCTTATTTTATACGTCGATATAACTTGTGTAGTTCTTTTACAAGTTGTTTCAGCAAATTCTGTTTGGAACATACAAGAGTCTTCATTTTCGGGTGGCAGATAGCTTTTGGATCCGGAAAGACGTGGTAGAAGTCTGAATCCCCTAGCGGCTAGTTTTTGGAACTGCACAGACGTTTTTGTCAGAAACTTTGCGAGTGAAATCCCAACATCTGCTCGGAGATTAGTATTCAGTTGCTCAACCGTCAGCCGGTCGCCGACCTTTTAGTTTAAAATCTCTTGAAACCGTCATTTGTAGCTCTTCAGTTCAAAGGACTCTGCAGCTTGAAATCCTCTTTAACAGTTGATCGGAACGCACGGGAATACTATAAGCCTGGTCCTATCGTGGTTTGGGCGGGCTCTCTTCGGGCCTGAAGACGATCCCCGCCGCCAAGTTCAACTTAGGCTCCCCGATAGGAGTTTTACACCCGTAGGAGTTTTGTAAGGCAAAAGTTTGATTGAACTCCTGTCGTGCAAAACCCACCGGGAGCCAAAGTTGAACTTGGCGGCAGGGATCGTCTACAGGCCCGAAGATAGTCCGCCCAAAACCTACCCTGGGTGCCAGCCACGTTTACGGGCCGCTAACCCCTTCGCCCGCGGACAGGAGTATATCGGCCCTACATCGTTGTAGGGCCGATATACTCCTGTCCGCGGGCGGAAGGGGTTAGCGGCCCGTAAACGTGGCTGGCACCCAGGGTACCCAAAACCGCGATAGGACTGGACACCAGG
>CM023835.1:2238061-2295614 GCA_013266295.2 Branchiostoma floridae x Branchiostoma japonicum | reverse complement strand
AGGAAATCTTGTTCTTTCCCGCGTCCGTGCTTTGCTCTTCTGTTGTAGATTCTGAAAAGTTGTCGATGGACTGAGGTTTGGAAAGTGTTGTCGATTGGCTGATGGTTTCAGAAAAGTGTTGTCAATGGGACAGTACTCTTGAGCTTGTCGAGCTGACTGTAACAGTTGTGCCAACTGTAGAGTGACTGTAGACGGTCCACCAGTTGAAGGACCTTCAGATGTGCTGACGACTGGGCTTTGTAGCACTTACTGTCGAGACAAGATGGAGGACGATTCAAGTGTGCTGGTCTGTTCTGTAGTTGTCACGAAACCCCTGTGGTCTCTCAAGAGATTGATGTCACAGTGCTTCGATCTGTTGTTGCCGGCACTGTGCGAAATGTGGTTCTGCAGGCAAGGGGCGGTGGTACTTTGATCTGACGGTTGTAGGTTCTGCTTTTGTAGTCGATATTAACTGATGTACTTGGACTGCTTGTGGTCGTCTTGACTCCATATGTAGTGCCAGTCGAAGAATGTTCTTGTAGTTTGCACAAATGTGGAATGACCTTCTGACGTGGGCAACGATGGTGCTTGTAAGCACTTGGTGTTGACTTGGCGGAGACGTTGTTGCTAGCCCTCCCCGTTGTTGTACTAGCCACTGTGGTCTCTGGCAAGGTTGACGTCAAAGTACTTTGCTCTGTTGTTACTGGCAAAGTAGGAAATCTTGTTCTTTCCGCAGTCGTGCTTTGTCTCTTCTGTTGTAGATTCTGAAAACTGTTGTCGATTGGACTGAGGTTTGGGAAAGTGTTGTCGATTGGACTGAGGTTTCAGAAAAGTGTTGTCAATGGGACAGTACTTCTTGAGCTTGTCGAGCTGATGCTAACAGTTGTGCCCAACTGTAGAGTGACCTGTAGACGGTCCACCAGTTGAATGACCCTTCAGATGTGCTGACGACTGGGCTTGTAGCACTTACTGTCGAAGACAAGATGGAGGACGATTCAAGTGTGCTTGTCTGTTCTGTAGTTGTACGAACCCCTGTGGTCTCTTCAAGAGTTGATGTCACAGTGCTTCGATCTGTTGTTGCCGGCACTGTGCGAAATGTGGTTCTCTGCAAGGTGGTACTTGATCTGACGGTGTAGATTCTGCTTTTGTAGTCGATATTACTGATGTACTTGGACTGCTTGTGGTCGTCCTTGACTCCATATGTAGTGCCAGTCGAAGAATGTTCTGTAGTTTGCACAAATGTGGAATGACCTTCTGACGTGGCAACGATGGTGCTTGTAGCACTTGGTGTTGACTTAGCGGAAGACGTTGTGCTAGCCCTTCCCCGTGTTGTACTAGCCACTGTGGTCTCTGGCAAGGTTGACGTCAAAGTACTTTGCTCTGTTGTTACTGGCAAAGTAGGAAATCTTGTTCTTTTCCGCAGTCGTGCTTTGCTCTTCTGTTGTAGATTCTGAAACTGTTGTCGATTGGACTGAGGTTTTGGGAAAGTGTTGTCGATTGGACTGAGGTTTCAGAAAGTGTTGGTCAATGGGACAGTACTTCTTGAGCTTGTCGAGCTGATGCTAACAGTTGTGCCAACTGTAGAGTGACCTGTAGACGGTCCACCAGTTGAATGACCTTCAGATGTGCTGACGACTGGGCTTGTAGCACTTACTGTCGAAGACAAGATGGAGGACGATTCAAGTGTGCTTGTCTGTTCTGTAGTTGTACGAACCCCTGTGGTCTCTTCAAGAGTTGATGTCACAGTGCTTCGATCTGTTGTTGCCGGCACTGTGCGAAATGTGGTTCTCTGCAAGGTGGTAACTTTGATCTGACGGTGTAGATTCTGCTTTTGTAGTCGATATTACTGATGTACTTGGACTGCTTGTGGTCGTCTTGACTCCATATGTAGTGCCAGTCGAAGAATGTTCTGTAGTTTGCACAAATGTGGAATGACCTTCTGACGTGGCAACGATGGTGCTTGTAGCACTTGGTGTTGACTTGGCGGAAGGACGTTGTGCTAGCCCTCCCCGTTGTTGTACTAGCCACTGTGGTCTCTGGCAAGGCTGACGTCAAAGTACTTTGCTCTGTTGTTACTGGCAAAGTAAGGAAATCTTGTTCTTATCCGCAGTCGTGCTTTGCTCTTCTGTTGTAGATTCTGAAACTGTTGTCGATTGGACTGAGGTTTGGGAAAGTGTTTGTCGATTGGACTGAGGTTTCAGAAAGTGTTGTCATGGGACAGTACTTCTTGAGCTTGTCGAGCTGATGCTAACAGTTGTGCCAACTGTAGAGTGACCTGTAGACGGTCCACCAGTTGAATGACCTTCAGATTGTGCTGACGACTGGGCTTGTAGCACTTACTGTCGAAGACAAGATGGAGGACGATTCAAGTGTGCTTGTCTGTTCTGTAGTTGTACGAACCCCTGTGGTCTCTTCAAGAGTTGATGTCACAGTGCTTCGATCTGTTGTTGCCGGCACTGTGCGAAATGTGGTTCTCTGCAATGGTGGTACTTTGATCTGACGGTGTAGATTCTGCTTTTGTAGTCGATATACTGATGTACTTGGACTGCTTGTGGTCGTCTTGACTCCATATGTAGTGCCAGTCGAAGAATGTTCTGTAGTTTGCACAAATGTGAATGACCTTCTGACGTGGCAACGATGGTGCTTGTAGCACTTGGTTGTTGACTTGGCGGAAGACGTTGTGCTAGCCCTCCCCGTTGTTGTTACTAGCCACTGTGGTCTCTGGCAAGGCTGACGTCAAAGTACTTTGCTCTGTTGTTTACTGGCAAAGTAGGAAATCTTGTTCTTTCCGCAGTCGTGCTTTGCTCTTCTGTTGTAGATTCTGAAACTGTTGTCGATTGGACTGAGGTTTGGGAAAGTGTTGTCGATTGGACTGAGGTTTCAGAAAGTGTTGTCAATGGGGACAGTACTTCTTGAGCTTGTCGAGCTGATGCTAACAGTTGTGCCAACTGTAGAGTGACCTGTAGACGGTCCACCAGTTGAATGACCTTCAGATGTGCTGACGACTGGGCTTGTAGCACTTACTGTCGAAGACAAGATGGAGGACGATTCAAGTGTGCTTGTCTGTTCTGTAGTTGTACGAACCCCCTGTGGTCTCTTCAAGAAGTTGATGTCACAGTGCTTCGATCTGTTGTTGCCGGCACTGTGCGAATGTGGTTCTCTGCAAGGTGGTACTTGAATCTGACGGTGTAGATTCTGCGTTTGTAGTCGATATTACTGATGTACTGGGACTGCTTGTGGTCGTCTTGACTCCATATGTAGTGCCAGTCGAAGAATGTTCTGTAGTTTGCCACAAATGTGTGAATGACCTTCTGACGTGGCAACGATGGTGCTTGGTAGCACTTGGTGTTGACTTGGCGGAAGGACGTTGTGCTAGCCCTCCCCGTTGTTGTACTAGCCACTGTGGGTCTCTGGCAAGGCTGACGTCCAAAGTACTTTGCATCTGTTGTTACTGGCAAAGTTAGGAAATCTTGTTCTTTCCGCAGTCGTGCTTTCGCTCTTTCTGTGTAGATTCTGAAACTTGTTGTCGATTGGACTGAGGTTTGGGAAAGTGTTGTCGATTGGACTGAGGTTTCAGAAAGTGTTGTCAATGGGACAGTACTTCTTGAGCTTGTCGAGCTGATGCTAAACAGTTGTGCCAACTGTAGAGTGACCTGTAGACGGTCCACCAGTTGAATGACCTTCAGATGTGCTGGACGACTGGCTTGTAGCACTTACTGTCGAAGAACAAGATGGAGGACGATTCAAGTGTGCTTGTCTGTTCTGTAGTTGTACGAACCCCTGTGGTCTCTTCAAGAGTTGATGTCACAGTGCTTCGATCTGTGTTGCCGGCACTGTGCGAAATGTGGTTCTCTGCAAGGGTGGAACTTGATACTGACGGTGTAGATTCTGCTTTATGTAGTCGATATTACTGATGTACTTGGACTGCTTGTGGTCGTCTTGACTCCATATGTAGTGCCAGTCGAAGAATGTTCTGTAGTTTGCACAAATGTGAATGACCTTCTGACGTGGCAACGATGGTGCTTGTAGCACTTGGTGTTGACTTGGCGGAAGACGTTGTGCTAGCCCTCCCCGTTGTTGTACTAGCCACTGTGGTCTCTGGCAAGGTTGACGGCAAAGTACTTTGCTCTGTTGTTACTGGCAAAGTAGGAAATCTTGTTCTTTCCGCAGTCGTGCTTTGCTCTTCTGTTGTAGATTCTGAAACTGTTGTCGATTGGACTGAGGTTTGGGAAAGTGTTGTCGATTGGACTGAGGTTTCAGAAGTGTTGTCAATGGGACAGTACTTCTTGAGCTTGTCGAGCTGATGCTAACAGTTGTGCCAACTGTAGAGTGACCTGTAACGGTCCACCAGTTTGAATGACCCTTCAGATGTGCTGACGACTGGGCTTGTAGCACTTACTGTCGAAGACAAGATGGAGGACGATTCAAGTGTGCTTGTCTGTTCTGTAGTTGTTACGAACCCCTGTGGTCTCTTCAAGAGTTGATGTCACAAGTGCTTCGATCTGTTGTTGCCGGCACTGTGCGAATGTGGTTCTCTGCAAGGTGGGTACTTTGATCTGACGGTGTAGATTCTGCTTTTGTAGTCGATATTACTGATGTACTTGGACTGCTTGTGGTCGTCTTGACTCCATATGTAGTGCCAGTCGAAGAATGTTCTGTAGTTTGCACAAATGTGGAATGACCTTCTGACGTGGCAACGATGGTGCTTGTAGCACTTGGTGTTGACTTGGCGGAAGACGTTGTGCTAGCCCTCCCCGTTGTTTACTAGCCACTGTGGTCTCTGGCAAGGCTGACGTCAAAGTACTTTGCTCTGTTGTTACTGGCAACAGAGGAAAGGAATCTGGTTCTTTCGCAGTCGTGCTTCGCTCTTTTGTTGTAGATTCTGAAACTGTTGTCGATTGGACTGAGGTTTGGGAAGTGTTTGTCGATTGGACTGAGGTTTCAGAAAGTGTTGTCAATGGGACAGTACTTCTTGAGCTTGTCGAGCTGATGCTAACAGTTGTGCCAACTGTAGAGTGACCTGTAGACGGTCCACCAGTTGAATGACCTTCAGATGTGCTGACGACTGGCTTGTAGCACTTACTGTCGAAGACAAGAGGAGGACGATTCAAGTGTGCTTGTCTGTTCTGTAGTTGTACGAACCCCTGTGGTCTCTTCAAGAGTTGATGTCACAGTGCTTCGATCTGTTTGTGCCGCACTGTGCGAAATGTGGTTCTCTCTGCAAGGTGGTACTTGATCTGACGGTGTAGCTTCTGCTTTTGTAGTTCGATTACTTTACTGATGTAACTTGGACTGCTTGTGGTCGTCCTGAATCCATATGTAGTGCCAGTCGAAGAATGTTCTGTAGGTTTGCACAAATGTGGGAATGACCTTCTGACGTGGCAAACGATGGTGCTTGTAGCACTTGGTGTTGACCTTGGCGGAAGACGTTGTGCTAGCCTCCCGTTGTTGTACTAGCCACTGTGGTCTCTGCAAGGTTGACCGTCAAAGTACTTTGCTCTGTTGCTTACTGGCAAAGTAGGAAATCTTGTTCTTCCCGCAGTCGTGCTTTGCTCTTCTGTTGTAGATTCTGAAACTGTTGTCGATTGGACTGAGGTTTTGGGAAAGTGTTGTCGATTGGACTGAGGTTTCAAGAAAGTGTTGTCAATGGGACAGTACTTCTTGAGCTTGTCGAGCTGATGCTAACAGTTTGTGCCAACTGTAGAAGTGACCTGTAGACGGTCCCACCAGTTGAATGACCTTCAGATGTGCTGACGACTGGGCTTGTAGCACTTACCTGTCGAAGACAAGATTGAGGACGATTCAAGTGTGCTTGTCTGTTCTGTAGTTGTACGAACCCCTGTGGTCTCTTCAAGAGTTGATGTCACAGTGCTTCGATCTGTTGTTGCCGGCACTGTGCGAAATGTGGTTCTCTGCAAGGTGGTACTTTGGATCTGACGGTGTAGATTCGGCTTTGTGTAGTCGATATTACTGATGTACTTGGACTGCTTGTGGTCGTCTTGACTCCATATGTAGTGCCAGTCGAAGAATGTTCTGTAGTTGCAACAATGTGGAATGACCTTCTGGACGTGGCAACGATGGTGCTTGTAGCACTTGGTGTTGACTTAGCAGAAGACGTTGTGCTAGCCTCTTCCCGTTGTTGTACTAGCCACTGTGGTCTCTGGCAAGGTTGACGTCAAAGTACTTTGCTCTGTTGTTACTGGCAAAGTGGAAATCTTGTTCTTTTCCGCAGTCGTGCTTTGCTCTTCTGTTGTGATTCTGAACTGTGTCGAGTTGGACTGAGGTTTGGGAAAGTGTTGTCGATTGACTGAGGTTTCAGAAAGTGGTTGTCAATGGGACAGTAACTTCTTGAGCTTGTCGAGCTGATGCTAACAGTTGTGCCAACTGTAGAGTGACCTGTAGACGGTCCCACCAGTTGAATGACCTTCAGATGTGCTGACGACTGGGCTTGTAGCACTTACTGTCGAAGACAAGATGGAGGACGATTCAAGTGTGCTTGTCTGTTCTGTAGTTGTACGAACCCCTGTGGTCTCTTCAAGAGTTGATGTCACAGTGCTTCGATCTGTTGTTGCCGGCACTGTGCGAAATGTGGTTCTCTGCAAGGTGGTACTTTGATCTGACGGTGTAGATTCTGCTTTTGTAGTCGATATTACTGATGTACTTGGACTGCTTGTGGTCGTCTTGAACTCCATATGTAGTGCCAGTCGAAGAATGTTCTGTAGTTTGCACAAATGTGGAATGACCTTCTGACGTGGCAACGATGGTGCTTGTAGCACTGTGTGTTGACTTTGCGGAAGACGTTTGTGCTAGCCCTCCCCGTTGTTGTACTAGCCCACTGTGGTCTCTGGCAAGGGTTGACGTCAAAGTACTTTGCTCTGTTGTTACTGGCAAAGTAGGAAATCTTGTTCTTTCCGCAGTCGTGCTTTGCTCTTCTGTTGTAGATTCTGAAACTGTTGTCGATTGGACTGAGGTTTGGGAAAGTGTTGTCGATTGGACTGAGGTTTTCAGAAAGTGTTGTCAATGGGACAGGTACTTCTTGAGCTTGTCGAGCTGATGCCTAACAGTTGTGCCAACTGTAGAGTGACCTGTAGACGGTCCACCAGTTGAAATGACCTTCAGATGTGCTGACGACTGGGCTTGTAAGCACTTACTGTCGAAGACAGATGGAGGACGATTCAAGTGTGCTTGTCCGTTCTGTAGTTGTACGAACCCCTGTGGTCTCTTCAAGAGTTGATGTCACAGTGCTTCGATCTGTTGTTGCCGGCACTGTGCGAAATGTGGTTCTCTGCAAGGTGGTACTTTGATCTGACGGGTAGATTCTGCTTTTGTATCGATATTACTGATGTAGCTTGGACTGCTTGGGTCGTCTTGACTCCATATGTAGTGCCAGTCGAAGAATGTTCTGTAGTTTGCACAAATGTGGAATGACCTTCTGACGTGGCAACGATGGTGCTTGTAGCACTTGGTGTTGACTTGGCAGAAGACGTTGTGCTAAGCCTTCCCGTTGTTGTACTAGCCACTGTGGTCTCCTGGCAAGGTTGACGTCAAAGTACTTTGCTCTGTTGTTACTGGCAAAGTAGGAAATCTTGTTCTTTCCGCAGTCGTGCTTTGCTCTTCTGTTGTAGATTCTGAACCTGTTGTCGATTGGACTGAGGGTTGGGAAAGTGTTGTCGATTGGACTGAGGTTTCAGAAAGTGTTGTCAATGGGACAGTACTTCTTGAGCTTGTCGTGCTGATGCTAACAGTTGTGCCAAACTGTAGAGGACCTGTAGACGGTCCACCAGTTGAATGACCTTCAGATGTGCTGACGACTGGGCTTGTAGCACTTTACTGTCGAAGACAAGATGGAGGACGATTCAAGTGTGCTTGTCTGTTCTGTAGTTGTACGAACCCCTGTGGTCCTCTTCAAGAGTTGATGCCACAGTGCTTCGATCTGTCTTGTTGCCGGCACTGTGCGAAATGTGGTTCTCTGGCAAGGTGGTACTTTGATCTGACGGTGTAGATTCTGCTTTTGTAGTCGATTATTACTGATGTACTTGGACTGCTTGTGGTCGTCTTGACTCCATATGTAGTGCCAGTCGAAGAATGTTCTGTAGTTTGCACAAATGTGGAATGACCTTCTGACGTGCAACGATGGTGCTTGTAGCACTTGGTGTTGACTTGGCGGAAGACGTTGTGCTAGCCTTCCCCGTTGTGTACTAGCCACTGTGGTCCTCTGGCAAGGTTGACGTCAAAGTACTTTGCTCTGTTGTTACTGGCAAAGTAGGAAATCTTGTTCTTTCCGCAGTCGTGCTTTCGCTCTTCTGTTGTGATTCTGAAACTGTTGTCGATTGGACTGAGGTTTGGGAAAGTGTTGTCGATTGGACTTGAGGTTTCAGAAGTGTTGTCAATGGGACAGTACTTCTTGAGCTTGTCGAGCTGATGCTAACAGTTGTGCCAACTGTAGAGTGACCTGTAGACGGTCCACCAGTTGAATGACCTTCAGATGTGCTGACGACTGGGCTTGTGCACTTACTGTCGAAGACAAGATGGAGGACGATTTCAAGTGTGCTTGTCCGTTCTGTAGTTTTACGAACCCCTGTGGTCTCTTCAAGAGTTGATGTCACAGTGCTTCGATCTGTTGTGCCGGCACTGTGCGAAATGTGGTTCTCTGCAAGGTGGGTACTTTGATTCTGACGGTGTAGATTCTGCTTTTGTAGTCGATATTACTGATGTACTTGGACTGCTTGTGGTCGTCTTGAACTCCATATGTAGTGCCAGTCCGAAGAATGTTTCTGTAGTTTTGCACAAATGTGGAATGACCTTCTGACGTGGCAACGATGGTGCTTGTAGCACTTGGTGTTGACTTGGCGGAAGACGTTGTACTAGCCCTCCCCGTTGTTGTACTAGCCACTGTGGTCTCTGCCAAGGAAGGCGTCAAAGTGCTTGCCTCTGTTGTTACCGGCAAAGTAGGAACTCTGGTTCTTTCCGCAGTCGTACCTTCCACTACCGGTGTCGTCGATTGTTCGGACGTTTCTGAATTGTGGTCGATCCGAGTGACGTTTCTGAAAGTCTTGTCGATTGGACTGTACTTCTTGAGCTGGTGATTGTCGAAGTGATTCCAACAGTTGTGCCACTTGAAGCATAACTTGTAGACAGTCCACCTGTTGAATGACCTTCAGATGTGCTGACAATTGGGCTTGTAGCACCTACTGTAGAAGACATTGTGGAGGACAAGTCAACTGTGCTTGTCTGCTTTGTACTTGTTCTACCTGCTGTGGTCTCTTGAAGAGTTGACGTCACAGTGCTTCGATCTGTTGTTGCCGGCACTGTTCGATATGTGGTTCTTGGCAAGGTGGTACCTTGAACTGCCTGGGTAGATTCTGCACCTGTGGTCGATATTTCCGATGTAATTGGAATGCTTGTGATCGACTTGAGTCCAAATGTAGTGCCAGTCGAAGAATGCCCTGTGGTTTCAAGTAGGGTGGAATGACCTTCGGACGTGGCAAAGATTGTGCTTGTGGCACTTTTTGTCGAAGACGTGTGGTGGAAGATGACCCAAATGTGCTAGCCTTCTCTGTTGTTTACTAGCCACTGTGGTCTCTGCCAAGGTTGACGTCAAAGTGCTTTGGCTCGTTGTTACCCGGCAAAGTAGGAACTCTGGTTATTTCCGCAGTCGTACCTTCCACTACCGGTGTCGGTCGATTGTTTCGGACGTTTCTGAAATTGTGGTCGATCCGAGTGACCGTTTCTGAAAGTCTTGTCGATTGGACTGTACTTCTTGAGCTGGTGATTGTCGAAGTGATTCCAACAGTTGTGCCACTTGAAGAATGACTTGTAGACTGTCCACCAGTTGAATGACCTTCAGATGTACTGACAATTGGCCTTGTAGCACTTATTGCTGAAGACAAGATGGAGGACGGACTCAAGTGTGCTTGTCTGTTCTGTAGTTGTACCAACCACTGTGGTCTCTTCAAGAGTTGATGTCACAGTGCTTCGATCTGTTGTTGCCGGCACTGTACGAAATGTGGTTCTCTGCAATATGGTACTTTGATCTGACGGTGTAGATTCTGCAACTTGTAGACGATATTACTGATGTACTTGGACTGCTTGTGGTCGTCTTGACTCCATATGTAGTGCCAGTCGAAGAATGTTCTGTAGTTTGCACAAATGTGGAATGGCCTTCGGACGTGGGCAACGATGGTGCTTGTAGCACTGGTGTTGACTTGGCGAAAGACGTTGTACTAGCCCTTTCCGTTGTTGTACTAGCCACTGTGGTCTCTGCCAAGGAAGGCGTCAAAGTGCTTTGCTCTGTTGTTACCGGCAAAGTAGGAACTCTGGTTCTTTCCGCAGTCGTACCTTCCACTACCGGTGTCGTCGATTGTTCGGACGTTTCTGAATTGTGGTCGATCCGAGGTGACGTTTCTGAAAGTCTTGTCGATTGGACTGTACTCTTGAGCTGGTGATTGTCGAAGTGATTCCAACAGTTGTGCCACTTGAAGAATAACTTGTAGACAGTCCACCTGTTGAATGACCTTCAGATGTGCGGACAATTGGGCTTGTAGCACCTACTGTAGAAGACATGGTGGAGGACAGGTCAACTGTGCTTGTCTGCTTTGTACTTCTTTCTACCTGCTGTGGTCTCTTGAAGAGTTTGACGTCACAGTGCTTCGATCTGTTGTTGCCGGCACTGTTCGATATGTGGTTCTTGGCAAGGTGGTACCTTTGAAACTGCCTGGGTAGATTCTGCACCTGTGGTCGATATTTCCGATGTAATTGGAATGCTTGTGATCGACTTGAGTCCAAATGTAGTGCCAGTCGAAGAATGCCCTGTGGTTTCAAGTAGGGGTGGCATGACCTCGGACGTGGCAAAGATTGTGCTTGTGGCACTTTTTGTCGAAGACGTGGTGGAAGATGACCCAAATGTGCTAGCCTTCTCTGTTGTTGTACTAGCCACTGTGGTCTCTGCCAAGGTTGACGTCAAAGTAGCTTTGCTCTGTTGGTACGGCAAAGTAGGAACTCTGGTTATTTCCGCAGTCGTACCTTCCACTACCGGTGTCGTCGATTGTTCGGACCGTTTCTGAAATTGTGGTCGATCCGAGTGACGTTTCTGAAAGTCTTGTCGATTGACTGTACTTCTTGAGCTGGTGATTGTCGAAGTGATTCAACACGTCTGTGCCACTTGAAGAATGACCTTGTAGACTGTCCACCAGTTGAATGACCTTCAGATGTACTGACAATTGGCCTTGTAGCACTTATTGCTGAAGACAAGATGGAGGACGATTCAAGTGTGCTTGTCTGTTCTGTAGTTGTACCAACCACTGTGGTCTCTTCAAGAGTTGATGTCACAGTGCTTCGATCTGTTGTTGCCGGCACTGTACGAAATTGTGGTTCTCTGATATGTACTTTGATCTGCACGGTGTAGATTCTGCACTTGTAGACGATATTACTGATGTACTGGACTGCTTGTGGTCGTCCTGACTCCATATGTAGTGCCAGTTCGAAGAATGTTCTGTAGTTTGCACAAATGTGGAATGGCCTTCGGACGTGGCAACGATGGTGCTTGTAGCACTTGGTGTTGGACTTGGCGGAAGACGTTGTACTAGCCCTTCCCGTTGTTGTACTAGCCACTGTGGTCTCTGCCAAGGAAGGCGTCAAAGTGCTTTGCTCTGTTGTTACCGGCAAAGTAGGAACTCTGGTTCTTTCCGCAGTCGTACCTTCCACTACCGGTGTCGTCGATTGTTCGGACGTTTCTGAAATTGTGGTCGATCCGAGTGACGTTTCTGAAAGTCTTGTCGATTGGACTGTACTTCTTGAGCTGGTGATTGTCGAAGTGATTCCAACAGTTGTGCCACTTGAAGAATAACTTGTAGACAGTCCACCTGTTGAATGACCTTCAGATGTGCTGACAATTGGGCTTGTAGCACCTACTGTAGAAGACATGGTGGAGGACAGGTCAACTGTGCTTGTCTGCTTTGTACTTATTCTACCTGCTGTGGTCTCTTGAAGAGTTGACGTCACAGTGCTTCGATCTGTTGTTGCCGGCACTGTTCGATATGTGGTTCTTGGCAAGGTGGTACCTTGAACTGCCTGGGTAGATTCTGCACCTGTGGTCGATATTTCCGATGTAATTGGAATGCTTGTGATCGACTTGAGTCCAAATGTAGTGCCAGTCGAAGAATGCCCTGTGTTTCAAGTAGGGTGGAATGACCCTTCGGACGTGGCAAAGATTGTGCTTGTGGCACTTTTGTCGAAGACGTGGTGGAAGATACCCAAATGTGCTAGCCTTCTCTGTTGTTTGTACTAGCCACTGTGGTCTCTGCCAAGGTTGACGTCACAGTACTTTGCTCTGTTGTTACTGGCAAAGTAGGAAATCTTGTTCTTTCCGCAGTCGTGCTTTGCTCTTCTGTTGTAGATTCTGAAACTGTTGTCGATTGGACTGAGGTTTGGGAAAGTGTTGTCGATTGGACTGAGGTTTCAGAAAGTGTTGTCAATGGGGACAGTACTTCTTGAGCTTGTCGAGCTGATGCTAACAGTTGTGCCAACTGTAGAGTGACCTGTAGACGGTCCACCAGTTGAATGACCTTCAGATGTGCTGACGACTGGGCTTGTAGCACTTATTGTCGAAGACAAGATGGAGGACGATTCAAGTGTGCTTGTCCGTTCTGTAGTTGTACCGAACCCCTGTGGTCTCTTCAAGAGTTGATGTCACAGTGCTTCGATCTGTTGTTGCCGGCACTGTGCGAAATGTGGTTCTCTGCAAGGTGGTACTTTGATCTGACGGTGTAGATTCTGCTTTTGTAGTCGATATTACTGATGTACTTGGACTGCTTGTGGTCGTCTTGACTCCATATGTAGTGCCAGTCGAAGAATGTTCTGTAGTTTGCACAAATGTGGAATGACCTTCTGACGTGGCAACGATGGTGCTTGTAGCACTTGGTGTTGACTTGGCGGAAGACGTTGTACTAGCCCTCCCCGTTGTTGTACTAGCCACTGTGGTCTCTGCCAAGGAAGGCGTCAAAGTGCTTTGCTCTGTTGTTACCGGCCAAAGTAGGAACTCTGGTTCTTTCCGCAGTCGTACCTTCCACTACCGGTGTCGTCGATTGTTCGGACGTTTCTGAAATTGTGGTCGATCCGAGTGACGTTTCTGAAAGTCTTGTCGATTGGACTGTACTTCTTGAGCTGGTGATTGTCGAAGTGATTCCAACAGTTGTGCCACTTGAAAGCATAACTTGTAGACAGTCCACCTGTTGAATGACCTTCAGATGTGCTGACAATTGGGCTTGTAGCACCTACTGTAGAAGACATGGTGGAGGACAAGTCAACTGTGCTTGTCTGCTTTGTACTTGTTCTACCTGCTGTGGTCTCTTGAAGAGTTGACGTCACAGTGCTTCGATCTGTTGTTGCCGGCACTGTTCGATATGTGGTTCTTGGCAAGGTGGTACCTTGAACTGCCTGGGTAGATTCTGCACCTGTGGTCGATATTTCCGATGTAATTGGAATACTTGTGATCGACTTGAGTCCAAATGTAGTGCCAGTCGAAGAATGCCCTGTGGTTTCAAGTAGGGTGGAATGACCTTCGGACGTGGCAAAGATTGTGCTTGTGGCACTTTTTGTCGAAGACGTGGTGGAAGATGACCCAAATGTGCTAGCCTTCTCTGTTGTTGTACTAGCCACTGTGGTCTCTGCCAAGGTTGACGTCAAAGTGCTTTGCTCTGTTGTTACCGGCAAAGTAGGAACTCTGGTTATTTCCGCAGTCGTACCTTCCACTACCGGTGTCGTCGATTGTTCGGACGTTTCTGAAATTGTGGTCGATCCGAGTGACGTTTCTGAAAGTCTTGTCGATTGGACTGTACTTCTTGAGCTGGTGATTGTCGAAGTGATTCCAACAGTTTGTGCCACTTGAAGAATGACTTGTAGACTGTCCACCAGTTGAATGACCTTCAGATGTACTGACAATTGGGCTTGTAGCACTTATTGCTGAAGACAAGATGGAGGACGATTCAAGTGTGCTTGTCTGTTCTGTAGTTGTACCAACTACTGTGGTCTCTTCAAGAGTTGATGTCACAGTGCTTCGATCTGTTGTTGCCGGCACTGTACGAAATGTGGTTCTCTGCAATATGGTACTTTGATCTGACGGTGTAGATTCTGCACTTGTAGACGATATTACTGATGTACTTGGACTGCTTGTGGTCGTCTTGACTCCATATGTAGTGCCAGTCGAAGAATGTTCTGTAGTTTGCACAAATGTGGAATGGCCTTCGGACGTGGCAACGATGGTGCTTGTAGCACTTGGTGTTGACTTGGCGAAAGACGTTGTACTAGCCCTTTCCGTTGTTGTACTAGCCACTGTGGTCTCTGCCAAGGAAGGCGTCAAAGTGCTTTGCTCTGTTGTTACCGGCAAAGTAGGAACTCTGGTTCTTTCCGCAGTCGTACCTTCCACTACCGGTGTCGTCGATTGTTCGGACGTTTCTGAAATTGTGGTCGATCCGAGTGACGTTTCTGAAAGTCTTGTCGATTGGACTGTACTTCTTGAGCTGGTGATTGTCGAAGTGATTCCAACAGTTGTGCCACTTGAAGAATAACTTGTAGACAGTCCACCTGTTGAATGACCTTCAGATGTGCTGACAATTGGGCTTGTAGCACCTACTGTAGAAGACATGGTGGAGGACAAGTCAACTGTGCTTGTCTGCTTTGTACTTGTTCTACCTGCTGTGGTCTCTTGAAGAGTTGACGTCACAGTGCTTCGATCTGTTGTTGCCGGCACTGTTCGATATGTGGTTCTTGGCAAGGTGGTACCTTGAACTGCCTGGGTAGATTCTGCACCTGTGGTCGATATTTCCGATGTAATTGGAATGCTTGTGATCGACTTGAGTCCAAATGTAGTGCCAGTCGAAGAATGCCCTGTGGTTTCAAGTAGGGTGGAATGACCTTCGGACGTGGCAAAGATTGTGCTTGTGGCACTTTTTGTCGAAGACGTGGTGGAAGATGACCCAAATGTGCTAGCCTTCTCTGTTGTTGTACTAGCCACTGTGGTCTCTGCCAAGGTTGACGTCAAAGTACTTTGCTCTGTTGTTACTGGCAAAGTAGGAAATCTTGTTCTTTCCGCAGTCGTGCTTTGCTCTTCTGTTGTAGATTCTGAACTGTTGTCGATTGGACTGAGGTTTGGGAAAGTGTTGTCGATTGGACTGAGGTTTCAGAAAGTGTTGTCAATGGGACAGTACTTCTTGAGCTTGTCGAGCTGATGCTAACAGTTGTGCCAACTGTAGAGTGACCTGTAGACGGTCCACCAGTTGAATGACCTTCAGATGTGCTGACGACTGGGCTTGTAGCACTTACTGTCGAAGACAAGATGGAGGACGATTCAAGTGTGCTTGTCCGTTCTGTAGTTGTACGAACCCCTGTGGTCTCTTCAAGAGTTGATGTCACAGTGCTTCGATCTGTTGTTGCCGGCACTGTGCGAAATGTGGTTCTCTGCAAGGTGGTACTTTGATCTGACGGTGTAGATTCTGCTTTTGTAGTCGATATTACTGATGTACTTGACTGCTTGTGGTCGTCTTGACTCCATATGTAGTGCCAGTCGAAGAATGTTCTGTAGTTTGCACAAATGTGGAATGACCTTCTGACGTGGCAACGATGGTGCTTGTAGCACTTGGTGTTGACTTGGCGGAAGACGTTGTACTAGCCCTCCCCGTTGTTGTACTAGCCACTGTGGTCTCTGCCAAGGAAGGCGTCAAAGTGCTTTGCTCTGTTGTTACCGGCAAAGTAGGAACTCTGGTTCTTTCCGCAGTCGTACCTTCCACTACCGGTGTCGTCGATTGTTCGGACGTTTCTGAAATTGTGGTCGATCCGAGTGACGTTTCTGAAAGTCTTGTCGATTGGACTGTACTTCTTGAGCTGGTGATTGTCGAAGTGATTCCAACAGTTGTGCCACTTGAAGCATAACTTGTAGACAGTCCACCTGTTGAATGACCTTCAGATGTGCTGACAATTGGGCTTGTAGCACCTACTGTAGAAGACATGGTGGAGGACAGGTCAACTGTGCTTGTCTGCTTTGTACTTGTTCTACCTGCTGTGGTCTCTTGAAGAGTTGACGTCACAGTGCTTCGATCTGTTGTTGCCGGCACTGTTCGATATGTGGTTCTTGGCAAGGTGGTACCTTGAACTGCCTGGGTAGATTCTGCACCTGTGGTCGATATTTCCGATGTAATTGGAATGCTTGTGATCGACTTGAGTCCAAATGTAGTGCCAGTCGAAGAATGCCCTGTGGTTTCAAGTAGGGTGGAATGACCTTCGGACGTGGCAAAGATTGTGCTTGTGGCACTTTTTGTCGAAGACGTGGTGGAAGATGACCCAAATGTGCTAGCCTTCTCTGTTGTTGTACTAGCCACTGTGGTCTCTGCCAAGGTTGACGTCAAAGTGCTTTGCTCTGTTGTTACCGGCAAAGTAGGAACTCTGGTTATTTCCGCAGTCGTACCTTCCACTACCGGTGTCGTCGATTGTTCGGACGTTTCTGAAATTGTGGTCGATCCGAGTGACGTTTCTGAAAGTCTTGTCGATTGGACTGTACTTCTTGAGCTGGTGATTGTCGAAGTGATTCCAACAGTTGTGCCACTTGAAGAATGACTTGTAGACTGTCCACCAGTTGAATGACCTTCAGATGTACTGACAATTGGGCTTGTAGCACTTATTGCTGAAGACAAGATGGAGGACGATTCAAGTGTGCTTGTCTGTTCTGTAGTTGTACCAACCACTGTGGTCTCTTCAAGAGTTGATGTCACAGTGCTTCGATCTGTTGTTGCCGGCACTGTACGAAATGTGGTTCTCTGCAATATGGTACTTTGATCTGACGGTGTAGATTCTGCACTTGTAGACGATATTACTGATGTACTTGGACTGCTTGTGGTCGTCTTGACTCCATATGTAGTGCCAGTCGAAGAATGTTCTGTAGTTTGCACAAATGTGGAATGGCCTTCGGACGTGGCAACGATGGTGCTTGTAGCACTTGGTGTTGACTTGGCGAAAGACGTTGTACTAGCCCTTTCCGTTGTTGTACTAGCCACTGTGGTCTCTGCCAAGGAAGGCGTCAAAGTGCTTTGCTCTGTTGTTACCGGCAAAGTAGGAACTCTGGTTCTTTCCGCAGTCGTACCTTCCACTACCGGTGTCGTCGATTGTTCGGACGTTTCTGAAATTGTGGTCGATCCGAGTGACGTTTCTGAAAGTCTTGTCGATTGGACTGTACTTCTTGAGCTGGTGATTGTCGAAGTGATTCCAACAGTTGTGCCACTTGAAGAATAACTTGTAGACAGTCCACCTGTTGAATGACCTTCAGATGTGCTGACAATTGGGCTTGTAGCACCTACTGTAGAAGACATGGTGGAGGACAGGTCAACTGTGCTTGTCTGCTTTGTACTTCTTCTACCTGCTGTGGTCTCTTGAAGAGTTGACGTCACAGTGCTTCGATCTGTTGTTGCCGGCACTGTTCGATATGTGGTTCTTGGCAAGGTGGTACCTTGAACTGCCTGGGTAGATTCTGCACCTGTGGTCGATATTTCCGATGTAATTGGAATGCTTGTGATCGACTTGAGTCCAAATGTAGTGCCAGTCGAAGAATGCCCTGTGGTTTCAAGTAGGGTGGAATGACCTTCGGACGTGGCAAAGATTGTGCTTGTGGCACTTTTTGTCGAAGACGTGGTGGAAGATGACCCAAATGTGCTAGCCTTCTCTGTTGTTGTACTAGCCACTGTGGTCTCTGCCAAGGTTGACGTCAAAGTGCTTTGCTCTGTTGTTACCGGCAAAGTAGGAACTCTGGTTATTTCCGCAGTCGTACCTTCCACTACCGGTGTCGTCGATTGTTCGGACGTTTCTGAAATTGTGGTCGATCCGAGTGACGTTTCTGAAAGTCTTGTCGATTGGACTGTACTTCTTGAGCTGGTGATTGTCGAAGTGATTCCAACAGTTGTGCCACTTGAAGAATGACTTGTAGACTGTCCACCAGTTGAATGACCTTCAGATGTACTGACAATTGGGCTTGTAGCACTTATTGCTGAAGACAAGATGGAGGACGATTCAAGTGTGCTTGTCTGTTCTGTAGTTGTACCAACCACTGTGGTCTCTTCAAGAGTTGATGTCACAGTGCTTCGATCTGTTGTTGCCGGCACTGTACGAAATGTGGTTCTCTGCAATATGGTACTTTGATCTGACGGTGTAGATTCTGCACTTGTAGACGATATTACTGATGTACTTGGACTGCTTGTGGTCGTCTTGACTCCATATGTAGTGCCAGTCGAAGAATGTTCTGTAGTTTGCACAAATGTGGAATGGCCTTCGGACGTGGCAACGATGGTGCTTGTAGCACTTGGTGTTGACTTGGCGAAAGACGTTGTACTAGCCCTTTCCGTTGTTGTACTAGCCACTGTGGTCTCTGCCAAGGAAGGCGTCAAAGTGCTTTGCTCTGTTGTTACCGGCAAAGTAGGAACTCTGGTTCTTTCCGCAGTCGTACCTTCCACTACCGGTGTCGTCGATTGTTCGGACGTTTCTGAAATTGTGGTCGATCCGAGTGACGTTTCTGAAAGTCTTGTCGATTGGACTGTACTTCTTGAGCTGGTGATTGTCGAAGTGATTCCAACAGTTGTGCCACTTGAAGAATAACTTGTAGACAGTCCACCTGTTGAATGACCTTCAGATGTGCTGACAATTGGGCTTGTAGCACCTACTGTAGAAGACATGGTGGAGGACAGGTCAACTGTGCTTGTCTGCTTTGTACTTCTTCTACCTGCTGTGGTCTCTTGAAGAGTTGACGTCACAGTGCTTCGATCTGTTGTTGCCGGCACTGTTCGATATGTGGTTCTTGGCAAGGTGGTACCTTGAACTGCCTGGGTAGATTCTGCACCTGTGGTCGATATTTCCGATGTAATTGGAATGCTTGTGATCGACTTGAGTCCAAATGTAGTGCCAGTCGAAGAATGCCCTGTGGTTTCAAGTAGGGTGGAATGACCTTCGGACGTGGCAAAGATTGTGCTTGTGGCACTTTTTGTCGAAGACGTGGTGGAAGATGACCCAAATGTGCTAGCCTTCTCTGTTGTTGTACTAGCCACTGTGGTCTCTGCCAAGGTTGACGTCAAAGTGCTTTGCTCTGTTGTTACCGGCAAAGTAGGAACTCTGGTTCTTTCCGCAGTCGTACCTTCCACTACCGGTGTCGTCGATTGTTCGGACGTTTCTGAAATTGTGGTCGATCCGAGTGACGTTTCTGAAAGTCTTGTCGATTGGACTGTACTTCTTGAGCTGGTGATTGTCGAAGTGATTCCAACAGTTGTGCCACTTGAAGAATGACTTGTAGACTGTCCACCAGTTGAATGACCTTCAGATGTACTGACAATTGGGCTTGTAGCACTTATTGCTGAAGACAAGATGGAGGACGATTCAAGTGTGCTTGTCTGTTCTGTAGTTGTACCAACCACTGTGGTCTCTTCAAGAGTTGATGTCACAGTGCTTCGATCTGTTGTTGCCGGCACTGTGCGAAATGTGGTTCTCTGCAAGGTGGTACTTTGATCTGACGGTGTAGATTCTGCTTTTGTAGTCGATATTACTGATGTACTTGGACTGCTTGTGGTCGTCTTGACTCCATATGTAGTGCCAGTCGAAGAATGTTCTGTAGTTTGCACAAATGTGGAATGACCTTCTGACGTGGCAACGATGGTGCTTGTAGCACTTGGTGTTGACTTGGCGGAAGACGTTGTACTAGCCCTCCCCGTTGTTGTACTAGCCACTGTGGTCTCTGCCAAGGAAGGCGTCAAAGTGCTTTGCTCTGTTGTTACCGGCAAAGTAGGAACTCTGGTTCTTTCCGCAGTCGTACCTTCCACTACCGGTGTCGTCGATTGTTCGGACGTTTCTGAAATTGTGGTCGATCCGAGTGACGTTTCTGAAAGTCTTGTCGATTGGACTGTACTTCTTGAGCTGGTGATTGTCGAAGTGATTCCAACAGTTGTGCCACTTGAAGCATAACTTGTAGACAGTCCACCTGTTGAATGACCTTCAGATGTGCTGACAATTGGGCTTGTAGCACCTACTGTAGAAGACATGGTGGAGGACAAGTCAACTGTGCTTGTCTGCTTTGTACTTGTTCTACCTGCTGTGGTCTCTTGAAGAGTTGACGTCACAGTGCTTCGATCTGTTGTTGCCGGCACTGTTCGATATGTGGTTCTTGGCAAGGTGGTACCTTGAACTGCCTGGGTAGATTCTGCACCTGTGGTCGATATTTCCGATGTAATTGGAATGCTTGTGATCGACTTGAGTCCAAATGTAGTGCCAGTCGAAGAATGCCCTGTGGTTTCAAGTAGGGTGGAATGACCTTCGGACGTGGCAAAGATTGTGCTTGTGGCACTTTTTGTCGAAGACGTGGTGGAAGATGACCCAAATGTGCTAGCCTTCTCTGTTGTTGTACTAGCCACTGTGGTCTCTGCCAAGGTTGACGTCAAAGTGCTTTGCTCTGTTGTTACCGGCAAAGTAGGAACTCTGGTTATTTCCGCAGTCGTACCTTCCACTACCGGTGTCGTCGATTGTTCGGACGTTTCTGAAATTGTGGTCGATCCGAGTGACGTTTCTGAAAGTCTTGTCGATTGGACTGTACTTCTTGAGCTGGTGATTGTCGAAGTGATTCCAACAGTTGTGCCACTTGAAGAATGACTTGTAGACTGTCCACCAGTTGAATGACCTTCAGATGTACTGACAATTGGGCTTGTAGCACTTATTGCTGAAGACAAGATGGAGGACGATTCAAGTGTGCTTGTCTGTTCTGTAGTTGTACCAACTACTGTGGTCTCTTCAAGAGTTGATGTCACAGTGCTTCGATCTGTTGTTGCCGGCACTGTACGAAATGTGGTTCTCTGCAATATGGTACTTTGATCTGACGGTGTAGATTCTGCACTTGTAGACGATATTACTGATGTACTTGGACTGCTTGTGGTCGTCTTGACTCCATATGTAGTGCCAGTCGAAGAATGTTCTGTAGTTTGCACAAATGTGGAATGGCCTTCGGACGTGGCAACGATGGTGCTTGTAGCACTTGGTGTTGACTTGGCGAAAGACGTTGTACTAGCCCTTTCCGTTGTTGTACTAGCCACTGTGGTCTCTGCCAAGGAAGGCGTCAAAGTGCTTTGCTCTGTTGTTACCGGCAAAGTAGGAACTCTGGTTCTTTCCGCAGTCGTACCTTCCACTACCGGTGTCGTCGATTGTTCGGACGTTTCTGAAATTGTGGTCGATCCGAGTGACGTTTCTGAAAGTCTTGTCGATTGGACTGTACTTCTTGAGCTGGTGATTGTCGAAGTGATTCCAACAGTTGTGCCACTTGAAGAATAACTTGTAGACAGTCCACCTGTTGAATGACCTTCAGATGTGCTGACAATTGGGCTTGTAGCACCTACTGTAGAAGACATGGTGGAGGACAAGTCAACTGTGCTTGTCTGCTTTGTACTTGTTCTACCTGCTGTGGTCTCTTGAAGAGTTGACGTCACAGTGCTTCGATCTGTTGTTGCCGGCACTGTTCGATATGTGGTTCTTGGCAAGGTGGTACCTTGAACTGCCTGGGTAGATTCTGCACCTGTGGTCGATATTTCCGATGTAATTGGAATGCTTGTGATCGACTTGAGTCCAAATGTAGTGCCAGTCGAAGAATGCCCTGTGGTTTCAAGTAGGGTGGAATGACCTTCGGACGTGGCAAAGATTGTGCTTGTGGCACTTTTTGTCGAAGACGTGGCGGAAGATGACCCAAATGTGCTAGCCTTCTCTGTTGTTGTACTAGCCACTGTGGTCTCTGCCAAGGTTGACGTCAAAGTGCTTTGCTCTGTTGTTACCGGCAAAGTAGGAACTCTGGTTCTTTCCGCAGTCGTACCTTCCACTACCGGTGTCGACGTTTCTGAAAGTGTGGTCGATCCGAGTGACGTTTCTGAAAGTCTTGTCGATTGGACTGTACTTCTTGAGCTGGTGATTGTCGAAGTGATTCCAACAGTTGTGCCACTTGAAGAATAACTTGTAGACAGTCCACCTGTTGAATGACCTTCAGATGTGCTGACAATTGGGCTTGTAGCACCTACTGTAGAAGACATGGTGGAGGACAAGTCAACTGTGCTTGTCTGCTTTGTACTTGTTCTACCTGCTGTGGTCTCTTGAAGAGTTGACGTCACAGTGCTTCGATCTGTTGTTGCCGGCACTGTTCGATATGTGGTTCTTGGCAAGGTGGTACCTTGAACTGCCTGGGTAGATTCTGCACCTGTGGTCGATATTTCCGATGTAATTGGAATGCTTGTGATCGACTTGAGTCCAAATGTAGTGCCAGTCGAAGAATGCCCTGTGGTTTCAAGTAGGGTGGAATGACCTTCGGACGTGGCAAAGATTGTGCTTGTGGCACTTTTTGTCGAAGACGTGGTGGAAGATGACCCAAATGTGCTAGCCTTCTCTGTTGTTGTACTAGCCACTGTGGTCTCTGCCAAGGTTGACGTCAAAGTGCTTTGCTCTGTTGTTACCGGCAAAGTAGGAACTCTGGTTATTTCCGCAGTCGTACCTTCCACTACCGGTGTCGTCGATTGTTCGGACGTTTCTGAAATTGTGGTCGATCCGAGTGACGTTTCTGAAAGTCTTGTCGATTGGACTGTACTTCTTGAGCTGGTGATTGTCGAAGTGATTCCAACAGTTGTGCCACTTGAAGAATGACTTGTAGACTGTCCACCAGTTGAATGACCTTCAGATGTACTGACAATTGGCCTTGTAGCACTTATTGCTGAAGACAAGATGGAGGACGATTCAAGTGTGCTTGTCTGTTCTGTAGTTGTACCAACCACTGTGGTCTCTTCAAGAGTTGATGTCACAGTGCTTCGATCTGTTGTTGCCGGCACTGTACGAAATGTGGTTCTCTGCAATATGGTACTTTGATCTGACGGTGTAGATTCTGCACTTGTAGACGATATTACTGATGTACTTGGACTGCTTGTGGTCGTCTTGACTCCATATGTAGTGCCAGTCGAAGAATGTTCTGTAGTTTGCACAAATGTGGAATGGCCTTCGGACGTGGCAACGATGGTGCTTGTAGCACTTGGTGTTGACTTGGCGAAAGACGTTGTACTAGCCCTTTCCGTTGTTGTACTAGCCACTGTGGTCTCTGCCAAGGAAGGCGTCAAAGTGCTTTGCTCTGTTGTTACCGGCAAAGTAGGAACTCTGGTTCTTTCCGCAGTCGTACCTTCCACTACCGGTGTCGTCGATTGTTCGGACGTTTCTGAAATTGTGGTCGATCCGAGTGACGTTTCTGAAAGTCTTGTCGATTGGACTGTACTTCTTGAGCTGGTGATTGTCGAAGTGATTCCAACAGTTGTGCCACTTGAAGAATAACTTGTAGACAGTCCACCTGTTGAATGACCTTCAGATGTGCTGACAATTGGGCTTGTAGCACCTACTGTAGAAGACATGGTGGAGGACAAGTCAACTGTGCTTGTCTGCTTTGTACTTGTTCTACCTGCTGTGGTCTCTTGAAGAGTTGACGTCACAGTGCTTCGATCTGTTGTTGCCGGCACTGTTCGATATGTGGTTCTTGGCAAGGTGGTACCTTGAACTGCCTGGGTAGATTCTGCACCTGTGGTCGATATTTCCGATGTAATTGGAATGCTTGTGATCGACTTGAGTCCAAATGTAGTGCCAGTCGAAGAATGCCCTGTGGTTTCAAGTAGGGTGGAATGACCTTCGGACGTGGCAAAGATTGTGCTTGTGGCACTTTTTGTCGAAGACGTGGCGGAAGATGACCCAAATGTGCTAGCCTTCTCTGTTGTTGTACTAGCCACTGTGGTCTCTGCCAAGGTTGACGTCAAAGTGCTTTGCTCTGTTGTTACCGGCAAAGTAGGAACTCTGGTTCTTTCCGCAGTCGTACCTTCCACTACCGGTGTCGACGTTTCTGAAAGTGTGGTCGATCCGAGTGACGTTTCTGAAAGTCTTGTCGATTGGACTGTACTTCTTGAGCTGGTGATTGTCGAAGTGATTCCAACAGTTGTGCCACTTGAAGAATAACTTGTAGACAGTCCACCTGTTGAATGACCTTCAGATGTGCTGACAATTGGGCTTGTAGCACCTACTGTAGAAGACATGGTGGAGGACAGGTCAACTGTGCTTGTCTGCTTTGTACTTGTTCTACCTGCTGTGGTCTCTTGAAGAGTTGACGTCACAGTGCTTCGATCTGTTGTTGCCGGCACTGTTCGATATGTGGTTCTTGGCAAGGTGGTACCTTGAACTGCCTGGGTAGATTCTGCACCTGTGGTCGATATTTCCGATGTAATTGGAATGCTTGTGATCGACTTGAGTCCAAATGTAGTGCCAGTCGAAGAATGCCCTGTGGTTTCAAGTAGGGTGGAATGACCTTCGGACGTGGCAAAGATTGTGCTTGTGGCACTTTTTGTCGAAGACGTGGTGGAAGATGACCCAAATGTGCTAGCCTTCTCTGTTGTTGTACTAGCCACTGTGGTCTCTGCCAAGGTTGACGTCAAAGTGCTTTGCTCTGTTGTTACCGGCAAAGTAGGAACTCTGGTTCTTTCCGCAGTCGTACCTTCCACTACCGGTGTCGTCGATTGTTCGGACGTTTCTGAAATTGTGGTCGATCCGAGTGACGTTTCTGAAAGTCTTGTCGATTGGACTGTACTTCTTGAGCTGGTGATTGTCGAAGTGATTCCAACAGTTGTGCCACTTGAAGAATGACTTGTAGACTGTCCACCAGTTGAATGACCTTCAGATGTACTGACAATTGGGCTTGTAGCACTTATTGCTGAAGACAAGATGGAGGACGATTCAAGTGTGCTTGTCTGTTCTGTAGTTGTACCAACCACTGTGGTCTCTTCAAGAGTTGATGTCACAGTGCTTCGATCTGTTGTTGCCGGCACTGTACGAAATGTGGTTCTCTGCAATATGGTACTTTGATCTGACGGTGTAGATTCTGCACTTGTAGACGATATTACTGATGTACTTGGACTGCTTGTGGTCGTCTTGACTCCATATGTAGTGCCAGTCGAAGAATGTTCTGTAGTTTGCACAAATGTGGAATGGCCTTCGGACGTGGCAACGATGGTGCTTGTAGCACTTGGTGTTGACTTGGCGAAAGACGTTGTACTAGCCCTTTCCGTTGTTGTACTAGCCACTGTGGTCTCTGCCAAGGAAGGCGTCAAAGTGCTTTGCTCTGTTGTTACCGGCAAAGTAGGAACTCTGGTTCTTTCCGCAGTCGTACCTTCCACTACCGGTGTCGTCGATTGTTCGGACGTTTCTGAAATTGTGGTCGATCCGAGTGACGTTTCTGAAAGTCTTGTCGATTGGACTGTACTTCTTGAGCTGGTGATTGTCGAAGTGATTCCAACAGTTGTGCCACTTGAAGAATAACTTGTAGACAGTCCACCTGTTGAATGACCTTCAGATGTGCTGACAATTGGGCTTGTAGCACCTACTGTAGAAGACATGGTGGAGGACAAGTCAACTGTGCTTGTCTGCTTTGTACTTGTTCTACCTGCTGTGGTCTCTTGAAGAGTTGACGTCACAGTGCTTCGATCTGTTGTTGCCGGCACTGTTCGATATGTGGTTCTTGGCAAGGTGGTACCTTGAACTGCCTGGGTAGATTCTGCACCTGTGGTCGATATTTCCGATGTAATTGGAATGCTTGTGATCGACTTGAGTCCAAATGTAGTGCCAGTCGAAGAATGCCCTGTGGTTTCAAGTAGGGTGGAATGACCTTCGGACGTGGCAAAGATTGTGCTTGTGGCACTTTTTGTCGAAGACGTGGCGGAAGATGACCCAAATGTGCTAGCCTTCTCTGTTGTTGTAATAGCCACTGTGGTCTCTGCCAAGGTTGACGTCAAAGTGCTTTGCTCTGTTGTTACCGGCAAAGTAGGAACTCTGGTTCTTTCCGCAGTCGTACCTTCCACTACCGGTGTCGACGTTTCTGAAAGTGTGGTCGATCCGAGTGACGTTTCTGAAAGTCTTGTCGATTGGACTGTACTTCTTGAGCTGGTGATTGTCGAAGTGATTCCAACAGTTGTGCCACTTGAAGAATAACTTGTAGACAGTCCACCTGTTGAATGACCTTCAGATGTGCTGACAATTGGGCTTGTAGCACCTACTGTAGAAGACATGGTGGAGGACAGGTCAACTGTGCTTGTCTGCTTTGTACTTGTTCTACCTGCTGTTGTCTCTTGAAGAGTTGACGTCACAGTGCTTCGATCTGTTGTTGCCGGCACTGTTCGATATGTGGTTCTTGGCAAGGTGGTACCTTGAACTGCCTGGGTAGATTCTGCACCTGTGGTCGATATTTCCGATGTAATTGGAATGCTTGTGATCGACTTGAGTCCAAATGTAGTGCCAGTCGAAGAATGCCCTGTGGTTTTAAGTAGGGTGGAATGACCTTCGGACGTGGCAAAGATTGTGCTTGTGGCACTTTTTGTCGAAGACGTGGTGGAAGATGACCCAAATGTGCTAGCCTTCTCTGTTGTTGTACTAGCCACTGTGGTCTCTGCCAAGGTTGACGTCAAAGTGCTTTGCTCTGTTGTTACCGGCAAAGTAGGAACTCTGGTTCTTTCCGCAGTCGTACCTTCCACTACCGGTGTCGTCGATTGTTCGGACGTTTCTGAAATTGTGGTCGATCCGAGTGACGTTTCTGAAAGTCTTGTCGATTGGACTGTACTTCTTGAGCTGGTGATTGTCGAAGTGATTCCAACAGTTGTGCCACTTGAAGAATGACTTGTAGACTGTCCACCAGTTGAATGACCTTCAGATGTACTGACAATTGGGCTTGTAGCACTTATTGCTGAAGACAAGATGGAGGACGATTCAAGTGTGCTTGTCTGTTCTGTAGTTGTACCAACCACTGTGGTCTCTTCAAGAGTTGATGTCACAGTGCTTCGATCTGTTGTTGCCGGCACTGTACGAAATGTGGTTCTCTGCAATATGGTACTTTGATCTGACGGTGTAGATTCTGCACTTGTAGACGATATTACTGATGTACTTGGACTGCTTGTGGTCGTCTTGACTCCATATGTAGTGCCAGTCGAAGAATGTTCTGTAGTTTGCACAAATGTGGAATGGCCTTCGGACGTGGCAACGATGGTGCTTGTAGCACTTGGTGTTGACTTGGCGAAAGACGTTGTACTAGCCCTTTCCGTTGTTGTACTAGCCACTGTGGTCTCTGCCAAGGAAGGCGTCAAAGTGCTTTGCTCTGTTGTTACCGGCAAAGTAGGAACTCTGGTTCTTTCCGCAGTCGTACCTTCCACTACCGGTGTCGTCGATTGTTCGGACGTTTCTGAAATTGTGGTCGATCCGAGTGACGTTTCTGAAAGTCTTGTCGATTGGACTGTACTTCTTGAGCTGGTGATTGTCGAAGTGATTCCAACAGTTGTGCCACTTGAAGAATAACTTGTAGACAGTCCACCTGTTGAATGACCTTCAGATGTGCTGACAATTGGGCTTGTAGCACCTACTGTAGAAGACATGGTGGAGGACAAGTCAACTGTGCTTGTCTGCTTTGTACTTGTTCTACCTGCTGTGGTCTCTTGAAGAGTTGACGTCACAGTGCTTCGATCTGTTGTTGCCGGCACTGTTCGATATGTGGTTCTTGGCAAGGTGGTACCTTGAACTGCCTGGGTAGATTCTGCACCTGTGGTCGATATTTCCGATGTAATTGGAATGCTTGTGATCGACTTGAGTCCAAATGTAGTGCCAGTCGAAGAATGCCCTGTGGTTTCAAGTAGGGTGGAATGACCTTCGGACGTGGCAAAGATTGTGCTTGTGGCACTTTTTGTCGAAGACGTGGCGGAAGACGACCCAAATGTGCTAGCCTTCTCTGTTGTTGTACTAGCCACTGTGGTCTCTGCCAAGGTTGACGTCAAAGTGCTTTGCTCTGTTGTTACCGGCAAAGTAGGAACTCTGGTTCTTTCCGCAGTCGTACCTTCCACTACCGGTGTCGTCGATTGTTCGGACGTTTCTGAAATTGTGGTCGATCCGAGTGACGTTTCTGAAAGTCTTGTCGATTGGACTGTACTTCTTGAGCTGGTGATTGTCGAAGTGATTCCAACAGTTGTGCCACTTGAAGAATAACTTGTAGACAGTCCACCTGTTGAATGACCTTCAGATGTGCTGACAATTGGGCTTGTAGCACCTACTGTAGAAGACATGGTGGAGGACAGGTCAACTGTGCTTGTCTGCTTTGTACTTGTTCTACCTGCTGTGGTCTCTTGAAGAGTTGACGTCACAGTGCTTCGATCTGTTGTTGCCGGCACTGTTCGATATGTGGTTCTTGGCAAGGTGGTACCTTGAACTGCCTGGGTAGATTCTGCACCTTTGGTCGATATTTCCGATGTAATTGGAATGCTTGTGATCGACTTGAGTCCAAATGTAGTCCCAGTCGAAGAATGCCCTGTGGTTTCAAGTAGGGTGGAATGACCTTCGGACGTGGCAAAGATTGTGCTTGTGGCACTTTTTGTCGAAGACGTGGTGGAAGACGACCCAAATGTGCTAGCCTTCTCTGTTGTTGTACTAGCCACTGTGGTCTCTGCCAAGGTTGATGTCAAAGTGCTTTGCTCTGTTGTTACCGGCGAAGTAGGAACTCTGGTTCTTTCCGCAGTCGTACCTTCCACTACCGGTGTCGTCGACTGTTCGGACGTTTCTGAAAGTGTGGTCGATCCGAGTGACGTTTCTGAAAGTCTTGTCGATTGGACTGTACTTCTTGAGCTGGAGATTGTCGAAGTGATTCCAACAGTTGTGCCACTTGAGGAATGACTTGTAGACTGTCCACCAGTTGAATGACCTTCAGATGTATTGACAATTGGGCTTGTAGCACTTACTGCTGAAGACAAGATTGAGGACGATTCAAGTGTGCTTGTCTGTTCTGTAGTTGTACCAACCACTGTGGTCTCTTCAAGAGTTGATGTCACAGTGCTTTGATCTGTTGTTGCCGGCACTGTACGATATGTGGTTCTTTGCAAGGTGGTACTTTGATCTGACGGTGTAGATTCTGCACTTGTAGACGATATTACTGATGTACTTGGACTGCTTGTGGTCGTCTTGACTCCATATGTAGTGCCAGTCGAGGAATGTTCTGTAGTTTGCACAAATGTGGAATGGCCTTCGGACGTGGCAACGATGGTGCTTGTAGCACTTGGTGTTGACTTGGCGAAAGACGTTGTACTAGCCCTTTCCGTTGTTATACTAGCCACTGTGGTCTCTGCCAAGGAAGGCGTCAAAGTGCTTTGCTCTGTTGTTACCGGCAAAGTAGGAACTCTGGTTCTTTCCGCAGTCGTACCTTCCACTACCGGTGTCGTCGATTGTTCGGACGTTTCTGAAATTGTGGTCGATCCGAGTGACGTTTCTGAAAGTCTTGTCGATTGGACTGTACTTCTTGAGCTGGTGATTGTCGAAGTGATTCCAACAGTTGTGCCACTTGAAGAATAACTTGTAGACAGTCCACCAGTTAAATGACCTTCAGATGTGCTGACAATTGGGCTTGTAGCACCTACTGTAGAAGACATTGTGGAGGACAAGTCAACTGTGCTTGTCTGCTTTGTACTTGTTCTACCTGCTGTGGTCTCTTGAAGAGTTGACGTCACAGTGCTTCGATCTGTTGTTGCCGGCACTGTTCGATATGTGGTTCTTGGCAAGGTGGTACCTTGAACTGCCTGGGTAGATTCTGCACCTGTGGTCGATATTTCCGATGTAATTGGAATGCTTGTGATCGACTTGAGTCCAAATGTAGTGCCAGTCGAAGAATGCCCTGTGGTTTCAAGTAGGGTGGAATGACCTTCGGACGTGGCAAAGATTGTGCTTGTGGCACTTCTTGTCGAAGACGTGGCGGAAGACGACCCAAATGTGCTAGCCTTCTCTGTTGTTGTACTAGCCACTGTGGTCTCTGCCAAGGAAGGCGTCAAAGTGCTTTGCTCTGTTGTTACTGGCAAAGTAGGAACTCTGGTTCTTTCCGCAGTCGTACCTTCCACTACCGGTGTCGACGTTTCTGAAAGTGTGGTCGATCCGAGTGACGTTTCTGAAAGTCTTGTGGATTGGACTGTACTTCTTGAGCTGGTGATTGTCGAAGTAATTCCAACAGTTGTGCCACTTGAAGAATAACTTGTAGACAGTCCACCAGTTGTATGACCTTCAGATGTGCTGACAATTTGACTTGTAGCACCTACTGTAAAAGACATGGTGGAGGACAGGTCAACTGTTCTTGTCTGCTTTGTACTTGTACTACCTGCTGTGGTCTCTTGGAGAGTTGACGTCACAGTGCTTCGGTCTGTTGTTGCCGGCACTGTTCGATATGTGCTTCTTGGCAAGGTGGTACCTTGAACTGCCTGGGTAGATTCTGCACCTGTGGTCGATATTTCCGATGTAATTGGAATGCTTGTGATCGACTTGAGTCCAAATGTAGTGCCAGTCGAAGAATGCCCTGTGGTTTCAAGTAGGGTGGAATGACCTTCGGACGTGGCAAAGATTGTGCTTGTGGCACTTCTTGTCGAAGACGTGGCGGAAGACGACCCAAATGTGCTAGCCTTCTCTGTTGTTGTACTAGCCACTGTGGTCTCTGCCAAGGAAGGCGTCAAAGTGCTTTGCTCTGTTGTTACCGGCAAAGTAGGAACTCTGGTTCTTTCCGCAGTCGTACCTTCCACTACCGGTGTCGACGTTTCTGAAAGTGTGGTCGATCCGAGTGACGTTTCTGAAAGTCTTGTGGATTGGACTGTACTTCTTGAGCTGGTGATTGTCGAAGTAATTCCAACAGTTGTGCCACTTGAAGAATAACTTGTAGACAGTCCACCTGTTGAATGACCTTCAGATGTGCTGACAATTTGACTTGTAGCACCTACTGTAGAAGACATGGTGGAGGACAAGTCAACTGTGCTTGTCTGCTTTGTAATTGTACTACCTGCTGTGGTCTCTTGAAGAGTTGACGTCACAGTGCTTCGGTCTGTTGTTGCCGGCACTGTTCGATATGTGGTTCTTGGCAAGGTGGTACCTTGAACTGCCTGGGTAGATTCTGCACCTGTGGTCGATATTTCCGATGTAATTGGAATGCTTGTGATCGACTTGAGTCCAAATGTAGTGCCAGTCGAAGAATGCCCTGTGGTTTCAAGTAGGGTGGAATGACCTTCGGACGTGGTAAAGATTGTGCTTGTGGCACTTCTTGTCGAAGACGTGGCGGAAGACGACCCAAATGTGCTAGCCTTCTCTGTTGTTGTACTAGCCACTGTGGTCTCTGCCAAGGAAGGCGTCAAAGTGCTTTGCTCTGTTGTTACTGGCAAAGTAGGAACTCTGGTTCTTTCCGCAGTCGTACCTTCCACTACCGGTGTCGTCGACTGTTCGGACGTTTCTGAAAGTGTGGTCGATCCGAGTGACGTTTCTGAAAGTCTTGTCGATTGGACTGTACTTCTTGAGCTGGTGATTGTCGAAGTGATTCCAACAGTTGTGCCACTTGAAGAATAACTTGTAGACAGTCCACCAGTTGAATGACCTTCAGATGTGCTGACAATTTGGCTTGTAGCACCTACTGTAGAAGACATGGTGGAGGACAAGTCAACTGTGCTTGTCTGCTTTGTACTTGTACTACCTGCTGTGGTCTCTTGAAGAGTTGACGTCACAGTGCTTCGATCTGTTGTTGCCGGCACTGTTCGATATGTGGTTCTTGGCAAGGTGGTACCTTGAACTGCCTGGGTAGATTCTGCACCTGTGGTCGATATTTCCGATGTAATTGGAATGCTTGTGATCGACTTGAGTCCAAATGTAGTGCCAGTCGAGGAATGCCCTGTGGTTTCAAGTAGGGTGGAATGACCTTCGGACGTGGCAAAGATTGTGCTTGTGGCACTTCTTGTCGAAGACGTGGCGGAAGACGACCCAAATGTGCTAGCCTTCTCTGTTGTTGTACTAGCCACTGTGGTCTCTGCCAAGGAAGGCGTCAAAGTGCTTTGCTCTGTTGTTACCGGCAAAGTAGGAACTCTGGTTCTTTCCGCAGTCGTACCTTCCACTACCGGTGTCGACGTTTCTGAAAGTGTGGTCGATCCGAGTGACGTTTCTGAAAGTCTTGTGGATTGGACTGTACTTCTTGAGCTGGTGATTGTCGAAGTAATTCCAACAGTTGTGCCACTTGAAGAATAACTTGTAGACAGTCCACCAGTTGAATGACCTTCAGATGTGCTGACAATTTGACTTGTAGCACCTACTGTAGAAGACATGGTGGAGGACAGGTCAACTGTGCTTGTCTGCTTTGTACTTGTACTACCTGCTGTGGTCTCTTGAAGAGTTGACGTCACAGTGCTTCGGTCTGTTGTTGCCGGCACTGTTCGATATGTGGTTCTTGGCAAGGTGGTACCTTGAACTGCCTGGGTAGATTCTGCACCTGTGGTCGATATTTCCGATGTAATTGGAATGCTTGTGATCGACTTGAGTCCAAATGTAGTGCCAGTCGAAGAATGCCCTGTGGTTTCAAATAGGGTGGAATGACCTTCGGACGTGGCAAAGATTGTGCTTGTGGCACTTCTTGTCGAAGACGTGGCGGAAGACGACCCAAATGTGCTAGCCTTCTCTGTTGTTGTACTAGCCACTGTGGTCTCTGCCAAGGAAGGCGTCAAAGTGCTTTGCTCTGTTGTTACCGGCAAAGTAGGAACTCTGGTTCTTTCCGCAGTCGTACCTTCCACTACCGGTGTCGTCGACTGTTCGGACGTTTCTGAAAGTGTGGTCGATCCGAGTGACGTTTCTGAAAGTCTTGTCGATTGGACTGTACTTCTTGAGCTGGTGATTGTCGAAGTGATTCCAACAGTTGTGCCACTTGAAGAATAACTTGTAGACAGTCCACCAGTTGAATGACCTTCAGATGTGCTGACAATTTGGCTTGTAGCACCTACTGTAGAAGACATGGTGGAGGACAAGTCAACTGTGCTTGTCTGCTTTGTACTTGTACTACCTGCTGTGGTCTCTTGAAGAGTTGACGTCACAGTGCTTCGATCTGTTGTTGCCGGCACTGTTCGATATGTGGTTCTTGGCAAGGTGGTACCTTGAACTGCCTGGGTAGATTCTGCACCTGTGGTCGATATTTCCGATGTAATTGGAATGCTTGTGATCGAGTTGAGTCCAAATGTAGTGCCAGTCGAAGAATGCCCTGTGGTTTCAAGTAGGGTGGAATGACCTTCGGACGTGGCAAAGATTGTGCTTGTGGCACTTCTTGTCGAAGACGTGGCAGAAGACGACCCAAATGTGCTAGCCTTCTCTGTTGTTGTACTAGCCACTGTGGTCTCTGCCAAGGAAGGCGTCAAAGTGCTTTGCTCTGTTGTTACCGGCAAAGTAGGAACTCTGGTTCTTTCCGCAGTCGTACCTTCCACTACCGGTGTCGTCGACTGTTCGGACGTTTCTGAAAGTGTGGTCGATCCGAGTGACGTTTCGGAAAGTCTTGTCGATTGGACTGTACTTCTTGAGCTGGTGATTGTCGAAGTAATTCCAACAGTTGTGCCACTTGAAGAATAACTTGTAGACAGTCCACCAGTTGTATGACCTTCAGATGTGCTGACAATTTGACTTGTAGCACCTACTGTAGAAGACATGGTGGAGGACAGGTCAACTGTGCTTGTCTGCTTTGTACTTGTACTACCTGCTGTGGTCTCTTGAAGAGTTGACGTCACAGTGCTTCGGTCTGTTGTTGCCGGCACTGTTCGATATGTGGTTCTTGGCAAGGTGGTACCTTGAACTGCCTGGGTAGATTCTGCACCTGTGGTCGATATTTCCGATGTAATTGGAATGCTTGTGATCGACTTGAGTCCAAATGTAGTGCCAGTCGAAGAATGCCCTGTGGTTTCAAGTAGGGTGGAATGACCTTCGGACGTGGCAAAGATTGTGCTTGTGGCACTTCTTGTCGAAGACGTGGCGGAAGACGACCCAAATGTGCTAGCCTTCTCTGTTGTTGTACTAGCCACTGTGGTCTCTGCCAAGGAAGGCGTCAAAGTGCTTTGCTCTGTTGTTACCGGCAAAGTAGGAACTCTGGTTCTTTCCGCAGTCGTACCTTCCACTACCGGTGTCGACGTTTCTGAAAGTGTGGTCGATCCGAGTGACGTTTCTGAAAGTCTTGTGGATTGGACTGTACTTCTTGAGCTGGTGATTGTCGAAGTAATTCCAACAGTTGTGCCACTTGAAGAATAACTTGTAGACAGTCCACCTGTTGAATGACCTTCAGATGTGCTGACAATTTGACTTGTAGCACCTACTGTAGAAGACATGGTGGAGGACAAGTCAACTGTGCTTGTCTGCTTTGTACTTGTACTACCTGCTGTGGTCTCTTGAAGAGTTGACGTCACAGTGCTTCGGTCTGTTGTTGCCGGCACTGTTCGATATGTGGTTCTTGGCAAGGTGGTACCTTGAACTGCCTGGGTAGATTCTGCACCTGTGGTCGATATTTCCGATGTAATTGGAATGCTTGTGATCGACTTGAGTCCAAATGTAGTGCCAGTCGAGGAATGCCCTGTGGTTTCAAGTAGGGTGGAATGACCTTCGGACGTGGCAAAGATTGTGCTTGTGGCACTTCTTGTCGAAGACGTGGCGGAAGACGACCCAAATGTGCTAGCCTTCTCTGTTGTTGTACTAGCCACTGTGGTCTCTGCCAAGGAAGGCGTCAAAGTGCTTTGCTCTGTTGTTACCGGCAAAGTAGGAACTCTGGTTCTTTCCGCAGTCGTACCTTCCACTACCGGTGTCGTCGACTGTTCGGACGTTTCTGAAAGTGTGGTCGATCCGAGTGACGTTTCTGAAAGTCTTGTCGATTGGACTGTACTTCTTGAGCTGGTGATTGTCGAAGAGATTCCAACAGTTGTGCCACTTGAAGAATAACTTGTAGACAGTCCACCAGTTGAATGACCTTCAGATGTGCTGACAATTTGGCTTGTAGCACCTACTGTAGAAGACATGGTGGAGGACAAGTCAACTGTGCTTGTCTGCTTTGTACTTGTACTACCTGCTGTGGTCTCTTGAAGAGTTGACGTCACAGTGCTTCGATCTGTTGTTGCCGGCACTGTTCGATATGTGGTTCTTGGCAAGGTGGTACCTTGAACTGCCTGGGTAGATTCTGCACCTGTGGTCGATATTTCCGATGTAATTGGAATGCTTGTGATCGAGTTGAGTCCAAATGTAGTGCCAGTCGAAGAATGCCCTGTGGTTTCAAGTAGGGTGGAATGACCTTCGGACGTGGCAAAGATTGTGCTTGTGGCACTTCTTGTCGAAGACGTGGCAGAAGACGACCCAAATGTGCTAGCCTTCTCTGTTGTTGTACTAGCCACTGTGGTCTCTGCCAAGGAAGGCGTCAAAGTGCTTTGCTCTGTTGTTACCGGCAAAGTAGGAACTCTGGTTCTTTCCGCAGTCGTACCTTCCACTACCGGTGTCGTCGACTGTTCGGACGTTTCGGAAAGTGTGGTCGATCCGAGTGACGTTTCGGAAAGTCTTGTCGATTGGACTGTACTTCTTGAGCTGGTGATTGTCGAAGTAATTCCAACAGTTGTGCCACTTGAAGAATAACTTGTAGACAGTCCACCTGTTGAATGACCTTCAGATGTGCTGACAATTTGACTTGTAGCACCTACTGTAGAAGACATGGTGGAGGACAAGTCAACTGTGCTTGTCTGCTTTGTACTTGTACTACCTGCTGTGGTCTCTTGAAGAGTTGACGTCACAGTGCTTCGGTCTGTTGTTGCCGGCACTGTTCGATATGTGGTTCTTGGCAAGGTGGTACCTTGAACTGCCTGGGTAGATTCTGCACCTGTGGTCGATATTTCCGATGTAATTGGAATGCTTGTGATCGACTTGAGTCCAAATGTAGTGCCAGTCGAAGAATGCCCTGTGGTTTCAAGTAGGGTGGAATGACCTTCGGACGTGGCAAAGATTGTGCTTGTGGCACTTCTTGTCGAAGACGTGGCGGAAGACGACCCAAATGTGCTAGCCTTCTCTGTTGTTGTACTAGCCACTGTGGTCTCTGCCAAGGAAGGCGTCAAAGTGCTTTGCTCTGTTGTTACCGGCAAAGTAGGAACTCTGGTTCTTTCCGCAGTCGTACCTTCCACTACCGGTGTCGACGACTGTTCGGACGTTTCTGAAAGTGTGGTCGATCCGAGTGACGTTTCTGAAAGTCTTGTCGATTGGACTGTACTTCTTGAGCTGGTGATTGTCGAAGTAATTCCAACAGTTGTGCCACTTGAAGAATAACTTGTAGACAGTCCACCAGTTGAATGACCTGCAGATGTGCTGACAATTTGGCTTGTAGCACCTACTGTAGAAGACATGGTGGAGGACAAGTCAACTGTGCTTGTCTGCTTTGTACTTATAATACCTGCTGTGGTCTCTTGAAGAGTTGACGTCACAGTGCTTCGATCTGTTGTTGCCGGCACTGTTCGATATGTGGTTCTTGGCAAGGTGGTACCTTGAACTGCCTGGGTAGATTCTGCACCTGTGGTCGATATTTCCGATGTAATTGGAATGCTTGTGATCGACTTGAGTCCAAATGTAGTGCCAGTCGAAGAATGCCCTGTGGTTTCAAGTAGGGTGGAATGACCTTCGGACGTGGCAAAGATTGTGCTTGTGGCACTTCTTGTCGAAGACGTGGCGGAAGACGACCCAAATGTGCTAGCCTTCTCTGTTGTTGTACTAGCCACTGTGGTCTCTGCCAAGGAAGGCGTCAAAGTGCTTTGCTCTGTTGTTACCGGCAAAGTAGGAACTCTGGTTCTTTCCGCAGTCGTACCTTCCACTACCGGTGTCGACGTTTCTGAAAGTGTGGTCGATCCGAGTGACGTTTCTGAAAGTCTTGTGGATTGGACTGTACTTCTTGAGCTGGTGATTGTCGAAGTAATTCCAACAGTTGTGCCACTTGAAGAATAACTTGTAGACAGTCCACCAGTTGAATGACCTTCAGATGTGCTGACAATTTGGCTTGTAGCACCTACTGTAGAAGACATGGTGGAGGACAAGTCAACTGTGCTTGTCTGCTTTGTACTTATAATACCTGCTGTGGTCTCTTGAAGAGTTGACGTCACAGTGCTTCGGTCTGTTGTTGCCGGCACTGTTCGATATGTGGTTCTTGGCAAGGTGGTACCTTGAACTGCCTGGGTAGATTCTGCACCTGTGGTCGATATTTCAGATGTAATTGGAATGTTTGTGATCGACTTGAGTCCAAATGTAGTGCCAGTCGAAGAATGCCCTGTGGTTTCAAGTAGGGTGGAATGACCTTCGGACGTGGCAAAGATTGTGCTTGTGGCACTTTTTGTCGAAGACGTGGCGGAAGACGACCCAAATGTGCTAGCCTTCTCTGTTGTTGTACTAGCCACTGTGGTCTCTGCCAAGGAAGGCGTCAAAGTGCTTTGCTCTGTTGTTACCGGCAAAGTAGGAACTCTGGTTCTTTCCGCAGTCGTACCTTCCACTACCGGTGTCGTCGACTGTTCGGACGTTTCTGAAAGTGTGGTCGATCCGAGTGACGTTTCTGAAAGTCTTGTCGATTGGACTGTACTTCTTGAGCTGGTGATTGTCGAAGTAATTCCAACAGTTGTGCCACTTGAAGAATAACTTGTAGACAGTCCACCAGTTGAATGACCTTCAGATGTGCTGACAATTTGGCTTGTAGCACCTACTGTAGAAGACATGGTGGAGGACAAGTCAACTGTGCTTGTCTGCTTTGTACTTGTACTACCTGCTGTGGTCTCTTGAAGAGTTGACGTCACAGTGCTTCGGTCTGTTGTTGCCGGCACTGTTCGATATGTGGTTCTTGGCAAGGTGGTACCTTGAACTGCCTGGGTAGATTCTGCACCTGTGGTCGATATTTCCGATGTAATTGGAATGCTTGTGATCGACTTGAGTCCAAATGTAGTGCCAGTCGAAGAATGCCCTGTGGTTTCAAGTAGGGTGGAATGACCTTCGGACGTGGCAAAGATTGTGCTTGTGGCACTTCTTGTCGAAGACGTGGCGGAAGACGACCCAAATGTGCTAGCCTTCTCTGTTGTTGTACTAGCCACTGTGGTCTCTGCCAAGGAAGGCGTCAAAGTGCTTTGCTCTGTTGTTACCGGCAAAGTAGGAACTCTGGTTCTTTCCGCAGTCGTACCTTCCACTACCGGTGTCGTCGACTGTTCGGACGTTTCTGAAAGTGTGGTCGATCCGAGTGACGTTTCTGAAAGTCTTGTCGATTGGACTGTACTTCTTGAGCTGGTGATTGTCGAAGAGATTCCAACAGTTGTGCCACTTGAAGAATAACTTGTAGACAGTCCACCAGTTGAATGACCTTCAGATGTGCTGACAATTTGACTTGTAGCACCTACCGTAGAAGACATGGTGGAGGACAAGTCAACTGTGCTTGTCTGCTTTGTACTTGTACTACCTGTTGTGGTCTCTTGAAGAGTTGACGTCACAGTGCTTCGGTCTGTTGTTGCCGGCACTGTTCGATATGTGGTTCTTGGCAAGGTGGTACCTTGAACTGCCTGGGTAGATTCTGCACCTGTGGTCGATATTTCCGATGTAATTGGAATGCTTGTGATCGACTTGAGTCCAAATGTAGTGCCAGTCGAAGAATGCCCTGTGGTTTCAAGTAGGGTGGAATGACCTTCGGACGTGGCAAAGATTGTGCTTGTGGCACTTTTTGTCGAAGACGTGGCGGAAGACGACCCAAATGTGCTAGCCTTCTCTGTTGTTGTACTAGCCACTGTGGTCTCTGCCAAGGAAGGCGTCAAAGTGCTTTGCTCTGTTGTTACTGGCAAAGTTGGAACTCTGGTTCTTTCCGCAGTCGTACCTTCCACTATCGGTGTCGTCGATTGTTTGGACGTTTCTGAAAGTGGCAGCTTGTTATGGTACTTGTTTCTGGTATAGATATCTCGTGATCTGGACAAGCTAGGGTCAGGATTTTAGATGGTAGGTAGCTCTTCTGTCCAGGAAGAATTTGTGTAAGTTTTGGCCCCTGGCAGCTTGTTTGGGAAGTACAGGGGCGTTTGTTTGAAAATGTTTGATGTAGGATAAGTCAAAAGCCGGTTGACGGATTGTTGTGATTTTTGGTTTTGGTATGTTGGTAGCTGTAGTGATGCTTGACAAAATTAGTTGCTAATTATGCAAATTAGGATCTAATTTACGTCAATAATGCGGAAACTCTAGAAATCTGCTGCGTTCCATGATAGGACACTTCAAACTTGTGGCATATTCAATTAAGAGGAAGAGGAACATTGGCAAATTAATTATGTAAATTGTGACCCAATTTGCATAGTTAAAGAGAAAATTTTATAATTCCATACTGGTAAATGGTGAGAATTTCATACTTGCTGCATTTGCAAGTCAAGTGAACATAAACATCATCAAACATAATTTATTCGAATCAGGACCTCATTTGCATACTTTATGAAGAAATGCTACATTAGCTTTCTTTATATGAACAACTAATATAATTCATGCAATTCATTGTCTTGTTTGCATAATCTATGACGCAATGAAATATTTATAATTCGTCGATCATAAAGGTTAACATTATTTGGCAAAGGTATGAGGTCGTGGAACTCTAGCTCGTGTTATGTATTTCGGGTTTGTTTTTTGGTTGATCCCGCTTTTGCTAGTTTAACGTATCTTTTATAAAATTAAAACGTAAAGAAATGTCAACAAAGATCCTACCTTCACAGACACTCGGTACAACTGTGTCACCGATTCTGTAATTGGATAAATAGAAAATGAGCAACCACAGAGATTAGATGTCTTTAAAAAAATAAACATTGTGTTTGCAAAACATTTTTGATAAAAATGAGCATGCCTTACCTGCATTCCCTGTCGGAGCCCAACACGAAGCAGGATGACCCAGGGTAACAGTAATCATCGGAACAAATCTCTGTATGGGATGAAATATACACATTGTATTAGCTTTTACCCGTCTATGAGGACTTATCTGTAAAGAAATTCCACAGAAATGAAGTATTTCAAAGTAAACCTCTTTATAACCACTGTATTCATAATTCATATATAAATCAACAAAGGCGTAACAATACGTATTGTTATATGTGCCCAGAAGTGCAGTTTTAATACCAGAAAAGCTTGTACCGGTCATTTTATATAGATTCTTTGTACATTGTGTAAATGAGTGAAAATGAAATAGAAAACAATGTAGTACCGTAGGTAGTCCGTAGAACGATGCCCAGTGTATTATTGCTGTCGGTAGCACTTGACTCGGTTAAAAAACTTGCTGCCTCCTCCATTTCGATGCAGGGGGTAGTAAAGTTGAGCTGAATCGTAGCTACGACACTGCCTTCGTAAAATTCGATGACTTTAGCGCTGGCGAAAGTCGTACTCCAACGACTGCTAGCAAAGTACTCGAATATCTAAAGAAGATAATGAAGGTAAGCACCTTTACTAGATACAAAACAACGGAACTTTTTTCCCCTGGCAATCCAAAGCGCTACCTAAAAGTTAGTCGTATAAGTGTCTTCTGATAACCGGATTCAGTAACAAAGTTCATCAAAATTACACGAAATGATACCGCATAATCTTTACCGTAAAAAGTTGATCATCTGAAGTATCAATTGCAATTCAAAACGTCATAATACTCTCTATCTCAGTCATACGTGATAAAAATATGCCGAACATGAAAATTAAGTTTGATTAAAGATTTCAAGGTGAGAGTTTTGGTGATTATAGTTTGGATCTTGCTTTGGCAAGCCTACTAAGTACAACTAGATTGTACAAAAAAAGGAACTGTTTGTAAAATATAGATAGACTCTCGATAGCTACTGGATAACACCCCTTCAGTTGGGGTAAAGCACACAGGAACGACATATACTTTCATATCATTTACAAAAACATAAAACACAGGAACATTCGAAAATCTTATTAAAGCCGAAGTGTAACAGCGAATGTGTATATCACAGGGGAGATTGGAATCCAGCAGAGATTATAATCAAGGTTTTTTTATGATTTTTTCTAACCCTAAAATATGCCGCATACTACTCACTAGTCTTTGAAGATAGCTATCTATAAGGTTACCATAACTTTTGAGACACTAGTATGCAGCACATTTTAGGGTTAGGAACAATAGTCCCCCTTTATTCCAATCTCCCCTGCGACATATACATTACGGTACAACAGCGACAAGGGAAGTATTGGATGATCAGTTAACGAATTTATCTGAATATATAGAAAAAATCAACATAAGAGTAATCCCTCACCTTGCCTGTCAACATGCGGGAAATGTCTCTATACAGATTGCTAGAAACGTCTAACAAGTCAGGATCCCATTCCAGGGCTCCAAGGATGAGTTGCGATCCGATTATAAGTTGTTCTGTGGAAAAAGACCACAATTTACCCGCTATTTCCCGATCAAAGGATTTTAAAAAATTGCTTGAAAGGCTCTGATGTAGTGATATTGGCAACTAAATTATATCACTTGTCTGCAATTTTTTTAAATGAAGAAACAAGACAAATTTATAGAAGCAGCCAAGCTATCCCGTTATATATTTTTTCCGCCGTATAAACTTTGCAATGCTGCAAACTTTCTAAAGATTAACGTCATAATTTAACTTCTCAGCTTTCTCCAAAGACAAATAAAGGATCTTAAGATGACAAAGCAATAGCTGTCTTAACTAATGCCACTCTATACTTTGAACTACAATCTATTGGAAAAGCAACTAACATTCTAAACATGTTGTACCGTTTCAAAAGCATCTCAGGTTGCACATCTAATATCCTAATTGGTAGTTAGACAGAATGCATTACTTTCGCCCTTCGGGTAGCCGCTTCAGAAAAACAATGTAGATTACCAATTGCCATCAGAGGCATCACCCAGCCATTTAACATACCTACGTTATAGGCAGGAAATATAGCTTTGCTAACCTAAAAAAAATCAGAGGGGACTAGAAAAAAAGAATAACCTTCAATCTCCGTTGCCATTCTGGGCATGGTAGTCTCTGCCAAGGAAGAAGTCCAAGTGCTTTGGTCTGTTATTACCGGCAAAGTAGGAACTCTGGTTCTTTCCGCAGTCGTAGTTTGCACTACCGGTGTAGATTCCGAAAGTGTTGTCGATTGTCCGGACGTTTCTGAATGTGTTGTAGATTGGACTGTGCTTCTTGAGCTGGTGATTGTCGAAGTGATTCCAACAGTTGTGCCACTTACTGTGCTTGTCTGCTTTGTACTTGTACTACCTACTGTGGTCTCTTGAAGAGTTGACGTCACAGTGCTTCGATCTGTTGTTGCCGGCACTGTTCGATATGTGGTTCTTGGCAAGGTGGTACCTTGAACTGCCTGGGTAGATTCTGCACCTGTGGTTGATATTTCCGATGTAATTGGAATGCTTGTGATCGACTTGAGTCCAAATGTAGTGCCAGTCGAAGAATGCCCTGTGGTTTCAAGTAGGGTTGAATGACCTTCGGACGTGGCAAAGATTGTGCTTGTGGCACTTTTTGTCGAAAACGTGGCGGAAGACGACCCAAATGTGCTAGCCTTCTCTGTTGTTGTACTAGCCACTGTGGTCTCTGCCAAGGAAGGCGTCAAAGTGCTTTGCTCTGTTGTTACTGGCAAAGTTGGAACTCTGGTTCTTTCCGCAGTCGTACCTTCCACTACCGGTGTCGACGACTGTTCGGACGTTTCTGAAAGTGTGGTCGATCCGAGTGACGTTTCTGAAAGTCTTGTCGATTGGACTGTACTTCTTGAGCTGGTGATTGTCGAAGTAATTCCAACAGTTGTGCCACTTGAAGAATAACTTGTAGACAGTCCACCAGTTGAATGACCTTCAGATGTGCTGACAATTTGACTTGTAGCACCTACTGTAGAAGACATGGTGGAGGACAAGTCAACTGTGCTTGTCTGCTGTGTACTTGTACTACCTGCTGTGGTCTCTTGAAGAGTTGACGTCACAGTGCTTCGGTCTGTTGTTGCCGGCACTGTTCGATATGTGGTTCTTGGCAAGGTGGTACCTTGAACTGCCTGGGTAGATTCTGCACCTGTGGTCGATATTTCCGATGTAATTGGAATGCTTGTGATCGACTTGAGTCCAAATGTAGTGCCAGTCGAAGAATGCCCTGTGGTTTCAAGTAGGGTGGAATGACCTTCGGACGTGGCAAAGATTGTGCTTGTGGCACTTCTTGTCGAAGACGTGGCGGAAGACGACCCAAATGTGCTAGCCTTCTCTGTTGTTGTACTAGCCACTGTGGTCTCTGCCAAGGAAGGCGTCAAAGTGCTTTGCTCTGTTGTTACCGGCAAAGTAGGAACTCTGGTTCTTTCCGCAGTCGTACCTTCCACTACCGGTGTCGTCGACTGTTCGGACGTTTCTGAAAGTGTGGTCGATCCGAGTGACGTTTCTGAAAGTCTTGTCGATTGGACTGTACTTCTTGAGCTGGTGATTGTCGAAGTAATTCCAACAGTTGTGCCACTTGAAGAATAACTTGTAGACAGTCCACCAGTTGAATGCTCTTCAGATGTGCTGACAATTTGACTTGTAGCACCTACTGTAGAAGACATGGTAGAGGACAAGTCAACTGTGCTTGTCTGCTTTGTACTTGTACTACCTGCTGTGGTCTCTTGAAGAGTTGACGTCACAGTGCTTCGATCTGTTGTTGCCGGCACTGTTCGAAATGTGGTTCTTGGCAAGGTGGTACCTTGAACTGCCTGGGTAGATTCTGCACCTGTGGTCGATATTTCCGATGTAATTGGAATGCTTGTGATCGACTTGAGTCCAAAGGTAGTGCCAGTCGAAGAATGCCCTGTGGTTTCAAGTAGGGTGGAATGACCTTCAGACGTGGCAAAGATTGTGCTTGTGGCACTTCTTGTCGAAGACGTGGCGGAAGACGACCCAAATGTGCTAGCCTTCTCTGTTGTTGTACTAGTCACTGTGGTCTCTGCCAAGGAAGGCGTCAACGTGCTTTGCTCTGTTGTTACTGGCAAAGTTGGAACTCTGGTTCTTTCCGCAGTCGTACCTTCCACTACCGGTGTCGACGACTGTTCGGACGTTTCTGAAAGTGTGGTCGATCCGAGTGACGTTTCTGAAAGTCTTGTCGATTGGACTGTACTTCTTGAGCTGGTGATTGTCGAAGTAATTCCAACAGTTGTGCCACTTGAAGAATAACTTGTAGACAGTCCACCAGTTGAATGACCTTCAGATGTGCTGACAATTTGACTTGTAGCACCTACTGTAGAAGACATGGTGGAGGAAAAGTCAACTGTGCTTGTCTGCTGTGTACTTGTACTACCTGCTGTGGTCTCTTGAAGAGTTGACGTCACAGTGCTTCGGTCTGTTGTTGCCGGCACTGTTCGATATGTGGTTCTTGGCAAGGTGGTACCTTGAACTGCCTGGGTAGATTCTGCACCTGTGGTCGATATTTCCGATGTAATTGGAATGCTTGTGATCGACTTGAGTCCAAATGTAGTGCCAGTCGAAGAATGCCCTGTGGTTTCAAGTAGGGTGGAATGACCTTCGGACGTGGCAAAGATTGTGCTTGTGGCACTTCTTGTCGAAGACGTGGCGGAAGACGACCCAAATGTGCTAGCCTTCTCTGTTGTTGTACTAGTCACTGTGGTCTCTGCCAAGGAAGGCGTCAAAGTGCTTTGCTCTGTTGTTACTGGCAAAGTTGGAACTCTGGTTCTTTCCGCAGTCGTACCTTCCACTACCGGTGTCGTCGACTGTTCGGACGTTTCTGAAAGTGTGGTCGATCCGAGTGACGTTTCTGAAAGTCTTGTCGATTGGACTGTACTTCTTGAGCTGGTGATTGTCGAAGTAATTCCAACAGTTGTGCCACTTGAAGAATAACTTGTAGACAGTCCACCAGTTGAATGACCTTCAGATGTGCTGACAATTTGACTTGTAGCACCTACAGTAGAAGACATGGTGGAGGACAAGTCAACTGTGCTTGTCTGCTGTGTACTTGTACTACCTGCTGTGGTCTCTTGAAGAGTTGACGTCACAGTGCTTCGGTCTGTTGTTGCCGGCACTGTTCGATATGTGGTTCTTGGCAAGGTGGTACCTTGAACTGCCTGGGTAGATTCTGCACCTGTGGTCGATATTTCCGATGTAATTGGAATGCTTGTGATCGACTTGAGTCCAAATGTAGTGCCAGTCGAAGAATGCCCTGTGGTTTCAAGTAGGGTGGAATGACCTTCGGACGTGGCAAAGATTGTGCTTGTGGCACTTCTTGTCGAAGACGTGGCGGAAGACGACCCAAATGTGCTAGCCTTCTCTGTTGTTGTACTAGCCACTGTGGTCTCTGCCAAGGAAGGCGTCAAAGTGCTTTGCTCTGTTGTTACCGGCAAAGTAGGAACTCTGGTTCTTTCCGCAGTCGTACCTTCCACTACCGGTGTCGTCGACTGTTCGGACGTTTCTGAAAGTGTGGTCGATCCGAGTGACGTTTCTGAAAGTCTTGTCGATTGGACTGTACTTCTTGAGCTGGTGATTGTCGAAGTAATTCCAACAGTTGTGCCACTTGAAGAATAACTTGTAGACAGTCCACCAGTTGAATGCTCTTCAGATGTGCTGACAATTTGACTTGTAGCACCTACTGTAGAAGACATGGTAGAGGACAAGTCAACTGTGCTTGTCTGCTTTGTACTTGTACTACCTGCTGTGGTCTCTTGAAGAGTTGACGTCACAGTGCTTCGATCTGTTGTTGCCGGCACTGTTCGAAATGTGGTTCTTGGCAAGGTGGTACCTTGAACTGCCTGGGTAGATTCTGCACCTGTGGTCGATATTTCCGATGTAATTGGAATGCTTGTGATCGACTTGAGTCCAAAGGTAGTGCCAGTCGAAGAATGCCCTGTGGTTTCAAGTAGGGTGGAATGACCTTCAGACGTGGCAAAGATTGTGCTTGTGGCACTTCTTGTCGAAGACGTGGCGGAAGACGACCCAAATGTGCTAGCCTTCTCTGCTGTTGTACTAGTCACTGTGGTCTCTGCCAAGGAAGGCGTCAACGTGCTTTGCTCTGTTGTTACTGGCAAAGTTGGAACTCTGGTTCTTTCCGCAGTCGTACCTTCCACTACCGGTGTCGACGACTGTTCGGACGTTTCTGAAAGTGTGGTCGATCCGAGTGACGTTTCTGAAAGTCTTGTCGATTGGACTGTACTTCTTGAGCTGGTGATTGTCGAAGTAATTCCAACAGTTGTGCCACTTGAAGAATAACTTGTAGACAGTCCACCAGTTGAATGACCTTCAGATGTGCTGACAATTTGACTTGTAGCACCTACTGTAGAAGACATGGTGGAGGAAAAGTCAACTGTGCTTGTCTGCTGTGTACTTGTACTACCTGCTGTGGTCTCTTGAAGAGTTGACGTCACAGTGCTTCGGTCTGTTGTTGCCGGCACTGTTCGATATGTGGTTCTTGGCAAGGTGGTACCTTGAACTGCCTGGGTAGATTCTGCACCTGTGGTCGATATTTCCGATGTAATTGGAATGCTTGTGATCGACTTGAGTCCAAATGTAGTGCCAGTCGAAGAATGCCCTGTGGTTTCAAGTAGGGTGGAATGACCTTCGGACGTGGCAAAGATTGTGCTTGTGGCACTTCTTGTCGAAGACGTGGCGGAAGACGACCCAAATGTGCTAGCCTTCTCTGTTGTTGTACTAGTCACTGTGGTCTCTGCCAAGGAAGGCGTCAAAGTGCTTTGCTCTGTTGTTACTGGCAAAGTTGGAACTCTGGTTCTTTCCGCAGTCGTACCTTCCACTACCGGTGTCGTCGACTGTTCGGACGTTTCTGAAAGTGTGGTCGATCCGAGTGACGTTTCTGAAAGTCTTGTCGATTGGACTGTACTTCTTGAGCTGGTGATTGTCGAAGTAATTCCAACAGTTGTGCCACTTGAAGAATAACTTGTAGACAGTCCACCAGTTGAATGACCTTCAGATGTGCTGACAATTTGACTTGTAGCACCTACAGTAGAAGACATGGTGGAGGACAAGTCAACTGTGCTTGTCTGCTGTGTACTTGTACTACCTGCTGTGGTCTCTTGAAGAGTTGACGTCACAGTGCTTCGGTCTGTTGTTGCCGGCACTGTTCGATATGTGGTTCTTGGCAAGGTGGTACCTTGAACTGCCTGGGTAGATTCTGCACCTGTGGTCGATATTTCCGATGTAATTGGAATGCTTGTGATCGACTTGAGTCCAAATGTAGTGCCAGTCGAAGAATGCCCTGTGGTTTCAAGTAGGGTGGAATGACCTTCGGACGTGGCAAAGATTGTGCTTGTGGCACTTCTTGTCGAAGACGTGGCGGAAGACGACCCAAATGTGCTAGCCTTCTCTGTTGTTGTACTAGCCACTGTGGTCTCTGCCAAGGAAGGCGTCAAAGTGCTTTGCTCTGTTGTTACCGGCAAAGTAGGAACTCTGGTTCTTTCCGCAGTCGTACCTTCCACTACCGGTGTCGTCGACTGTTCGGACGTTTCTGAAAGTGTGGTCGATCCGAGTGACGTTTCTGAAAGTCTTGTCGATTGGACTGTACTTCTTGAGCTGGTGATTGTCGAAGTAATTCCAACAGTTGTGCCACTTGAAGAATGACTTGTAGACAGTCCACCAGTTGAATGCTCTTCAGATGTGCTGACAATTTGACTTGTAGCACCTACTGTAGAAGACATGGTAGAGGACAAGTCAACTGTGCTTGTCTGCTTTGTACTTGTACTACCTGCTGTGGTCTCTTGAAGAGTTGACGTCACAGTGCTTCGATCTGTTGTTGCCGGCACTGTTCGAAATGTGGTTCTTGGCAAGGTGGTACCTTGAACTGCCTGGGTAGATTCTGCACCTGTGGTCGATATTTCCGATGTAATTGGAATGCTTGTGATCGACTTGAGTCCAAAGGTAGTGCCAGTCGAAGAATGCCCTGTGGTTTCAAGTAGGGTGGAATGACCTTCGGACGTGGCAAAGATTGTGCTTGTGGCACTTCTTGTCGAAGACGTGGCGGAAGACGACCCAAATGTGCTAGCCTTCTCTGCTGTTGTACTAGTCACTGTGGTCTCTGCCAAGGAAGGCGTCAACGTGCTTTGCTCTGTTGTTACTGGCAAAGTTGGAACTCTGGTTCTTTCCGCAGTCGTACCTTCCACTACCGGTGTCGACGACTGTTCGGACGTTTCTGAAAGTGTGGTCGATCCGAGTGACGTTTCTGAAAGTCTTGTCGATTGGACTGTACTTCTTGAGCTGGTGATTGTCGAAGTAATTCCAACAGTTGTGCCACTTGAAGAATAACTTGTAGACAGTCCACCAGTTGAATGACCTTCAGATGTGCTGACAATTTGACTTGTAGCACCTACTGTAGAAGACATGGTGGAGGAAAAGTCAACTGTGCTTGTCTGCTGTGTACTTGTACTACCTGCTGTGGTCTCTTGAAGAGTTGACGTCACAGTGCTTCGGTCTGTTGTTGCCGGCACTGTTCGATATGTGGTTCTTGGCAAGGTGGTACCTTGAACTGCCTGGGTAGATTCTGCACCTGTGGTCGATATTTCCGATGTAATTGGAATGCTTGTGATCGACTTGAGTCCAAATGTAGTGCCAGTCGAAGAATGCCCTGTGGTTTCAAGTAGGGTGGAATGACCTTCGGACGTGGCAAAGCTTGTGCTTGTGGCACTTTTTGTCGAAGACGTGGCGGAAGACGACCCAAATGTGCTAGCCTTCTCTGTTGTTGTACTAGCCACTGTGGTCTCTGCCAAGGAAGGCGTCAAAGTGCTTTGCTCTGTTGTTACTGGCAAAGTAGGAACTCTGGTTCTTTCCGCAGTCGTACCTTCCACTACCGGTGTCGACGACTGTTCGGACGTTTCTGAAAGTGTGGTCGATCCGAGTGACGTTTCTGAAAGTCTTGTCGATTGGACTGTACTTCTTGAGCTGGTGATTGTCGAAGTGATTCCAACAGTTGTGCCACTTGAAGAATGACTTGTAGACAGTCCACCTGTTGAATGCCCTTCAGATGTGCTGACAATTTGGCTTGTAGCACCTACTGTAGAAGACATGGTGGAGGACAAGTCAACTGTGCTTGTCTGCTTTGTACTTGTACTACCTGCTGTGGTCTCTTCAAGAGTTGACGTCACAGTGCTTCGATCAGTTGTTGCCGGCACTGTTGGAAATGTGGTTCTTGGCAAGGTGGTACCTTGAACTGCCTGGGTAGATTCTGCACCTGTGGTCGATATTTCCGATGTAATTGGAATGCTTGTGATCGACTTGAGTCCAAAGGTATTGCCAGTCGAAGAATGCCCTGTGGTTTCAAGTAGGGTGGAATGACCTTCGGACGTGGCAAAGATTGTGCTTGTGGCACTTTTTGTCGAAGACGTGGCGGAAGACGACCCAAATGTGCTAGCCTTCTCTGTTGTTGTACTAGCCACTGTGGTCTCTGCCAAGGAAGGCGTCAACGTGCTTTGCTCTGTTGTTACCGGCAAAGTAGGAACTCTGGTTCTTTCCGCAGTCGTACCTTGCACTACCGGTGTAGATTCCGAAAGTGTTGTCGACTGTTCGGACGTTTCTGAAAGTGTGGTCGATCCGAGTGACGTTTCTGAAAGTCTTGTCGATTGGACTGTACTTCTTGAGCTGGTGATTGTCGAAGTAATTCCAACAGTTGTGCCACTTGAAGAATAACTTGTAGACAATCCACCAGTTGAATGACCTTCAGATGTGCTGACAATTTGACTTGTAGCACCTACTGTAGAAGACATGGTGGAGGACAAGTCAACTGTGCTTGTCTGCTTTGTACTTGTACTACCTGCTGTGGTCTCTTGAAGAGTTGACGTCACAGTGCTTCGATCTGTTGTTGCCGGCACTGTTCGAAATGTGGTTTTTGGCAAGGTGGTACCTTGAACTGCCTGGGTAGATTCTGCACCTGTGGTCGATATTTCCGATGTAATTGGAATGCTTGTGATCGACTTGAGTCCAAATGTAGTGCCAGTCGAAGAATGCCCTGTGGTTTCAAGTAGGGTGGAATGACCTTCGGACGTGGCAAAGATTGTGCTTGTGGCACTTCTTGTCGAAGACGTGGCGGAAGACGACCCAAATGTGCTAGCCTTCTCTGTTGTTGTACTAGTCACTGTGGTCTCTGCCAAGGAAGGCGTCAAAGTGCTTTGCTCTGTTGTTACTGGCAAAGTTGGAACTCTGGTTCTTTCCGCAGTCGTACCTTCCACTACCGGTGTCGACGACTGTTCGGACGTTTCTGAAAGTGTGGTCGATCCGAGTGACGTTTCTGAAAGTCTTGTCGATTGGACTGTACTTCTTGAGCTGGTGATTGTCGAAGAGATTCCAACAGTTGTGCCACTTGAAGAATGACTTGTAGACAGTCCACCTGTTGAATGACCTTCAGATGTGCTGACAATTTGACTTGTAGCACCTACTGTAGAAGACATGGTGGAGGACAAGTCAACTGTGCTTGTCTGCTGTGTACTTGTACTACCTGCTGTGGTCTCTTGAAGAGTTGACGTCACAGTGCTTCGGTCTGTTGTTGCCGGCACTGTTCGATATGTGGTTCTTGGCAAGGTGGTACCTTGAACTGCCTGGGTAGATTCTGCACCTGTGGTCGATATTTCCGATGTAATTGGAATGCTTGTGATCGACTTGAGTCCAAATGTAGTGCCAGTCGAAGAATGCCCTGTGGTTTCAAGTAGGGTGGAATGACCTTCGGACGTGGCAAAGATTGTGCTTGTGGCACTTCTTGTCGAAGACGTGGCGGAAGACGACCCAAATGTGCTAGCCTTCTCTGTTGTTGTACTAGCCACTGTGGTCTCTGCCAAGGAAGGCGTCAAAGTGCTTTGCTCTGTTGTTACCGGCAAAGTAGGAACTCTGGTTCTTTCCGCAGTCGTACCTTCCACTACCGGTGTCGTCGACTGTTCGGACGTTTCTGAAAGTGTGGTCGATCCGAGTGACGTTTCTGAAAGTCTTGTCGATTGGACTGTACTTCTTGAGCTGGTGATTGTCGAAGTAATTCCAACAGTTGTGCCACTTGAAGAATGACTTGTAGACAGTCCACCAGTTGAATGCTCTTCAGATGTGCTGACAATTTGACTTGTAGCACCTACTGTAGAAGACATGGTAGAGGACAAGTCAACTGTGCTTGTCTGCTTTGTACTTGTACTACCTGCTGTGGTCTCTTGAAGAGTTGACATCACAGTGCTTCGATCTGTTGTTGCCGGCACTGTTCGAAATGTGGTTCTTGGCAAGGTGGTACCTTGAACTGCCTGGGTAGATTCTGCACCTGTGGTCGATATTTCCGATGTAATTGGAATGCTTGTGATCGACTTGAGTCCAAAGGTAGTGCCAGTCGAAGAATGCCCTGTGGTTTCAAGTAGGGTGGAATGACCTTCGGACGTGGCAAAGATTGTGCTTGTGGCACTTCTTGTCGAAGACGTGGCGGAAGACGACCCAAATGTGCTAGCCTTCTCTGTTGTTGTACTAGTCACTGTGGTCTCTGCCAAGGAAGGCGTCAACGTGCTTTGCTCTGTTGTTACTGGCAAAGTTGGAACTCTGGTTCTTTCCGCAGTCGTACCTTCCACTACCGGTGTCGACGACTGTTCGGACGTTTCTGAAAGTGTGGTCGATCCGAGTGACGTTTCTGAAAGTCTTGTCGATTGGACTGTACTTCTTGAGCTGGTGATTGTCGAAGTAATTCCAACAGTTGTGCCACTTGAAGAATAACTTGTAGACAGTCCACCAGTTGAATGACCTTCAGATGTGCTGACAATTTGACTTGTAGCACCTACTGTAGAAGACATGGTGGAGGAAAAGTCAACTGTGCTTGTCTGCTGTGTACTTGTACTACCTGCTGTGGTCTCTTGAAGAGTTGACGTCACAGTGCTTAGGTCTGTTGTTGCCGGCACTGTTCGATATGTGGTTCTTGGCAAGGTGGTACCTTGAACTGCCTGGGTAGATTCTGCACCTGTGGTCGATATTTCCGATGTAATTGGAATGCTTGTGATCGACTTGAGTCCAAATGTAGTGCCAGTCGAAGAATGCCCTGTGGTTTCAAGTAGGGTGGAATGACCTTCGGACGTGGCAAAGCTTGTGCTTGTGGCACTTTTTGTCGAAGACGTGGCGGAAGACGACCCAAATGTGCTAGCCTTCTCTGTTGTTGTACTAGCCACTGTGGTCTCTGCCAAGGAAGGCGTCAAAGTGCTTTGCTCTGTTGTTACCGGCAAAGTTGGAACTCTGGTTCTTTCCGCAGTCGTACCTTCCACTACCGGTGTCGTCGACTGTTCGGACGTTTCTGAAAGTGTGGTCGATCCGAGTGACGTTTCTGAAAGTCTTGTCGATTGGACTGTACTTCTTGAGCTGGTGATTGTCGAAGTAATTCCAACAGTTGTGCCACTTGAAGAATGACTTGTAGACAGTCCACCAGTTGAATGCTCTTCAGATGTGCTGACAATTTGACTTGTAGCACCTACTGTAGAAGACATGGTAGAGGACAAGTCAACTGTGCTTGTCTGCTTTGTACTTGTACTACCTGCTGTGGTCTCTTGAAGAGTTGACGTCACAGTGCTTCGATCTGTTGTTGCCGGCACTGTTCGAAATGTGGTTCTTGGCAAGGTGGTACCTTGAACTGCCTGGGTAGATTCTGCACCTGTGGTCGATATTTCCGATGTAATTGGAATGCTTGTGATCGACTTGAGTCCAAATGTAGTGCCAGTCGAAGAATGCCCTGTGGTTTCAAGTAGGGTGGAATGACCTTCGGACGTGGCAAAGATTGTGCTTGTGGCACTTTTTGTCGAAGACGTGGCGGAAGACGACCCAAATGTGCTAGCCTTCTCTGTTGTTGTACTAGCCACTGTGGTCTCTGCCAAGGAAGGCGTCAAAGTGCTTTGCTCTGTTGTTACCGGCAAAGTAGGAACTCTGGTTCTTTCCGCAGTCGTACCTTCCACTATCGGTGTCGTCGACTGTTTGGACGTTTCTGAAAGTGGCAGCTTGTTATGGTACTAGTTTCTGGTATAGATTTCTCGTGATCTGGACAAGCTAGGGTCAGGATTTTAGATGGTAGGTAGCTCTTCTGTCCAGGAAGAATTTGTGTAAGTTTTGGCCCCTGGCAGCTTTTTTGGGAACTACAGGGGCGTTTGTTTGAAAATGTTTGATGTAGGATAAGTCAAAAACCGGTTGACAGATTGTCGTGATTTTTGGTATGTTGGTAGCTTTAGTGATGCTTCACGAAATTATATGCTAATTATGCAAATCAGGATCTAATTTACGTCAATAATGAGTAAACTCAAAATCTGTTGCGTTCCATATGACACTTCAAACTTGTAGCATATTTAACTAAGAGGAAAGGGAATATTGGTAGATATCAATTATGTAAATCGTGACCCAATTTGCATAGTTAATGAGAAAATTCTATAATTCCATACTGGTAAATGGTGGGAATTTCATACTTGCGGCATTTGCAAGTCAGGTGAACATGAACATCATTAGACATAATCTATTCCAATCAGGACCTAATTTGCATAATTTAAGATTTAATTCATCAGATTATTTATTTTATGTTAATGTGCGCCAGCCTCTTTCATTTTATGTTCGTTGTATATTCTGTATTTGTTTCACTCTGTATTTTGTATGTCTCTTGTTGAGCGGAGGGCTATATAAGCACGAATGTGCTTGCTGCCGAATGCTCGGTAATCTATGTGAATAAAATAAAATAAATAAAAAAATAAAAATTTGCATAATTTATGAAGAAATGCTACATTAGCTTTCTTTATATGAACAACTAATATAATTTATGCAAATGATGATCTTGTTTGCATAATCCATGACAATGAAACATTTATAGTTCGTCAATCATAAAGGTTAACATTATTTGGCAAAGGTATGAGGTCGTGGAACTCTAGCTCGTGTTATGTTTTTCGGGTTTGTTGATTGGTTGATCCCGCTTTTGCTAGTTTAACGTATCTTCTATATGATTAAAACGTAAAGAAATGTCAACAAAGATCCTACCTTCACAGACACTCGATACAACTGTGTCACCGATTCTGTAAAGGGATAAATAGAAAATGAGCAACCACAGAGTATAGATGTCTTTAAAAAAAACATTGTGTTTTTTTTTTGTTGTTTTTTAATTTATTATAACATTTAATGACAAAACATAATGGCAACAGACTCAAGCTACATGGCTTATGTTAGTGTTGCCATCCAAACGATACAAAAGTAAAACATACAAAAGTGAAATGACACAAAACAGACATGCAAAGCAAGAATAATAAAGTAAACTACGGTGAACAACATGATAACTAAATAATATGACATGTAGGAAAATGAAAATGAAATATTAAGTAATTAATAAAATTAAACTGGTAGGATAACAGAGAAAAAAATATTTACTCGAATCTTTTGGTTTCATTTAAAAACAGCTTTGTGTTTGCAAAACATTTTTCATAAAAATGAGCATGCCTTACCTGCACTCCCTTTCGGAGCCGACCACGAAGCAGGATGACCCAGGGTAACAGTAATCATCGGAACAAATCTCTGTATGGGATGAAATATAAACATTGTATTAGCTTTTACCCGTCTATGAAGACTTATCTGTAAAGAAATTCCTCAGAAATGAAGTATTACAAAGTAAACCTCTTTATAACCACTGTATTCATAATTCATATATAAATGAACAAAGAATGCGTAACAATACGTATTGTTATATGTGCCCAGAAGTGCAGTTTTAATACCAGAAAAGCTTGTACCGGTCATTTTATATAGATTCTTTGTACATTGTGTAAATGACTAAAAATTAAATAGAAAACAATGTACCGTAGGTAGTCCGTAGAACGATGCCTAGTGTATTATTGCTGTCGGTAGCACTTGATTTGGTTAAGAAACTTGCTGCCTCCTCCATTTCGATGCAGGGGGTAGTAAAGTTGATATGAAGCGTAGCTACGACACTGCCTTCGTAAAATTTGATCACTGTAGCGCTGCCGAAAGTCGTGCTCCAACGACTGCTAGCAAAGTACTCCGATATCTGAAGAAGATAATGAAGGTAAGCACCTTTACTAGATACACATGCCGCCGTGCCGTTTGCTGGTGTGTTACACCGAAGGGCGGTTATACCGGCTATACAGATACATATACAGATACACAACAACGGATTTTTTTTTCTGTGGCAATTCAAATTGCTACGTAAAAGTTTGTTTTATATTAATTGTCTTGTAATAAACTGCTTCAGTAACAAAGTTCATCAAAATTACACGAAATGATACCGCATAATCTTTACTGTAAATAGTTGATAATCTTAATGATTGTTTCTAACCCTAAAATGTGCCGCATACTACTCACTAGTTTTTGAAGATAGCTATAGATAAGGTTACTATAACTAGTGAGTCACTAGTATGCAGCACATTTTAGGGTTAGGAACAATAGTTAAAAACCTTGATTTCAATCTCCCCTAAATTCCAATCTCCCCTGCGACATATACATTACGGTACATCAGCGACAAGGGAAGGTAAGGATGATCAGTTAACGAATTTATCTGCATATATAGAAAAAAATCAACGTAAGAGTAATCCCTTACCTTGTCTGTCAACATGCGGGAAATGTCTCTATACAGATTGCTAGAAACGTCTAACAAGTCAGGATCCCATTCCAGGGCTCCAAGGGTGAGTTCCGATCCGATTATAAGTTGTTCTGTGGAAAAAGACCACAATTTACCCGCTATTTCCCGATCATAGAATTTAAAAAAATTGCTTGAAAGGCTCTGATGTAGTGATATTGGCAACTAAATTATATCACTTGTCTGCAATTTTTTTTAATGAAGAAAGAAGACAAATTTATAGAAGCAGCCAAGCTATCCCGTTATATATTTTTTCCGCCGTATAAACTTTGCAATGCTGCAAACTTTCTAAAGATTAACGTCATAATTTAACTTCTCAGCTTTCTTCAAAGACAAATAAAGGATGAGAAAGCAACATATGTCTTAACTGATGCCACTCTATACTTTGAACTACAATCTATTGGTACAGCAACTGACATTCTGAACATAGTATCGTTTCAAAAGCAGCCCAGGTTGCACATCTAATATCATAAATGGTAGTTAGACAGAATGCATTACAGGTAGCCGCTTCAGAAAACAATGTAGATTACCAATTACCATTAGGTGCCTTACCAAGCCATTTATGATGCCTACGTCGTTCTAGGCAGGAAATATAGCTTTCCTAAGCTAAAAAATAAATCAGAGGGGAATAGGAAAAAAGAATTTACCTTCCATCTCCGTTGCCATTCTGGGCATGGTAGTCTCTGCCAAGGAAGGAGTCCAAGTGCTTTGCTCTGTTGTTACCGGCAAAGTAGGAGCTCTGGTTCTTTCCGCAGTCGTACTTTGCTCTACCGGCGCCCCACTTGTGCTTGTCACACTTTCTGTCGATGACGTGCCAAAAAACCCAAATGTGCTAACCCTTTCCGTTGTTCTACTGGTCGTCGATCCAATTCCATATGTTGTGCCTGTGGTCGAATGTCCTAAAGTTTCAACAACGGTAGAAGGAACTTTCGACGTGACAACGATTGCACTTGTGGTACTTCGTGTTGAAGACTTGGCAGGAGTAGACACGGATGTCGTAGTCATCTCCACTGTACTAGCAACTGTGGCCACTGGCTTGAAAGCCGTCAAAGTGCTTTGCTCTGTTGTTACCAGTGCTGTACTGCCAAGTTTGGTTGTAGAACTTGATCGTGAATGTGAAGTATACGGTTCCTCTGTACTTGAGTACATCGTCGTTTCAGCAGCGACAGTGGGCTCTTGAACTGTAGATGTTGGAACTCTTTGTTCTGTTGATGCCTGCACTGTACTGGCAAGTGTGCTTGTAGCACTTGGTTGTGAATGTGTTAATGTCAACCTTTCCTCTGTGCTGGAGTACATCGTCGTTTCAGCATTGACGGTGGACTCTTGACCGGTAGATGTTAGAGTGCTTTGTTCTGCTGTTACCTGCACTGTGCTTCCAAGTATGCTTGTAGCACTTGCTTGTGAATGTGTGGTTGTCAGTGATTCCTCTGTGCTCGAGTGCATGGTGGTTTCAGCATTGACGGTGGACTCTTGACGGGTAGATGTTAGAACTCTTTGTTCTGTTGTTGCCTGCACTGTGCTTCCAAGTATGCTTGTAGCACTCGCTTGTAAATGTGTGGTTGTCAGCGGTTCCTTTGTACTGGAGTACATAGTCGTTTGGGCAACGTAGCTGGACTCTTGACCTGTAGATGTTAGAATTCTTTGTTCTGTTGTTGCCTGCACTGTGCTTCCAAGTGTGCTTGTAGCACTTGGTTGTGAATATGTGGTTGTCAACCTTTCCTCTGTACTGGAGTGCATCGTGGTTTCAGCTGCGTAGCTGGACTCTTGAACGGTAGATTTTTGTTCTGTTGTTGCCTGCAGCGTGCTTCCAAATTCGTCTGTAGCTCTTCGTTGGGAATGTGTTGTTGTCAACGGTTCCTCTGTACTGGAGTACATAGTCGTTTGTGCAGCGTAGCTGGACTCTTGGACGGTAGACGTCAGAGTTGTTTGCTCTGCTGTTGCCTGCACTGTGCTGGCAAGTGTGCTTGTAGGTCTTGGTTGTAAATGTGTTGTTGTCAACGGTTCCTCTGTACTGGTGTGCTTTGTAGTTTCAGCTGCGTAGCTGGACTCTTGAACGGTAGATTTTTGGTCTGTTGTCACCTGTAGCGTGCTGCTAAGTGTGCTTGTAGCACTTGGTTGTGGATGCGTAG